>JBBMOC010000064.1:0-132482 GCA_037975185.1 Centropyge bicolor | reverse complement strand
ACCCCACACACACACACACCCCCCCACCTCAAACCTCTCTTTCCTATAGTTATGATTGGAACGAGGCGGAGAATTCCTGGGGAGCAAATGGCGAGGGAGGAGAATGTGGAGTTTAATTTGAGAGGATCTGCTTCCTGTACTTTCTCGCTGTCAATGGACGGAAAAAAGAGGGGATAAAATGGATGGAAGGAATAAGGAGATGGAGAGATGGAGGAGAGGGAACTGGTGTGAACGTGTGAGATCGAATGTCCTTTTTTGTGTCACACGTCAGTTCTTATTAGTCATAGTTGTTTCTGCTTCCTTTTTATTATGCCTGATATTTGAAAAGTTCCTTCTTGTGTCATGTTTTCTCATTTTCATGTGCATCTGCCTCCACTGGCCCTCATCAACTCGTTCGCATACTGCTCACTCCTAATGATTTAGCATTTCATTTAATCACGGCAATTCGGCTCTTCATCCATCAAAGCCGCTCTGACAGACAGTGATGAAGTATGAAGCGTCTGTCACTGCTGCTGCCAAGAGCAAACTCTGGTTGAGGCTGATGGATCCATCTAGCTGTGGGCAGGATGGGGGGAATATGTTGTTTTCACACCAGGCCTGTCAAGCCGGTACGGCCCAGGGGTGAAGCAGGTAACGTATTCGCATTGGCATCCAGGCCCCTGGGCTACAGGATCAACCCGAGCTGACCCGGGCTCCTGTCAGACGGCGAGAACACCATAACCAAGTTTCTGACAACAGAAAATGACACAGCTGTCATAGTAAGATTTCATATTTAATAAGATTTAAATTCGGAGCATTTGTTTGTCTTTTACTTTTGAAGAGTATTTATTTCTCAGAATGGAGTGAATTTGACTTCATCAGCTTTGTCCGCCAGACTGAATAACTTTACACTGTGTATATTTATAACAATGCTAGCAGCATGGCTCTAGGGAAGGCCATGTCAGACAGTCCACTGTGATCGATTGCTATGAAATGTTGTCCAGATATTCATGGTCCCCAAAGGATGAATATCACCAACTTTTTTAATGACACCATGAGCTCCACATTTGTAAGTTTTAGTGACATATCTCAACAACTCTGGGATCAATTGCCAGGAAATTTGGTATATATATTCACGATTCCCACAGGATACATTTTTTTGGTTATATTCTGGATTTTCATCTAGGGCCATCAGCAGGTCAAAGTTTTTATCTGGTGAAATATCACAGCTTATGTATAATTGATTGGCACAGAATTTTGTAGATTCATGTTCCCCAGAGAACATATCTCCCACCAACTTTAGTGACAGCCTGACTATTCTTCTAGTGCCACCGTAAGGATGTCATGTGATTTTGAGTGGAACATTTCCGTAACTGTCGGACGGATTGGATAGAATTAATGGGCTAAATTTATGTCTCCCTCTTGTCTTTTCCTCAAGCACCATCATCAGGTGATTATTTTCAATCCGTCCAATAGCATGATTTATGTCCAGACACCTACAAATATAGACATTCCCATCAGGCTCAGCTCTGCTTTGGGCTAAATAGCAAATGTTACCAAGTCAACATGCTAAACTGAAAAAAAAAAATCATTGAAAATAAGAGTTCTACATGTTAAACATCAGCAAGTCAGAAATGTCACAGTGAGCATGTTAGCATGCTGACATTAGCATTTACTACAGCCTGGCAGAGCCGTTAGCATGGCTGTCCACTCTTAGTCCTGTTATTTTTAAAGCACTCAAATATATCACTATAAATCTATTGCAGTTTTTAAAACCACAAGTATGTTTCTTTCTGTCCTTGATAATTGTCACAAGAATTCATGATTTGCCAGACTTGTTACATTGAATGTTGTTTTTTGTAGCAGCAGGAGACTCCTTAGCTTACATAGCAATGCCCAACCTCAAGAGGAACCTTTAAATGTTACACGTCTACCTAACCTGGGGAATGCTGGGTAGTATTTAACTCCCCCCACCAATCAGTATAGCAGACCTAATGGGAGAAAGCCATGTGGCCGACCTTGGGGCTGGACCGTGTTGCATGTCTTTACAAAAAAACAAGTGAAATCTATTCGCCTCCATGTCTGGGGCCACGCTCAATAACCACACCATAACTCTGAGCAAAAAAAAAAAAAACGGTAAAAAACATAAAAAGCATTACAGGATATGCGTTTAGCAGCATTCTACAGTCTGAACGGCAGCCACTGCAGACAGGCTATCCATCCTGCGTTTGCCAAGGCTGCATTAGCGTAATAAGACAAGGTCGCTATCACATTCCCCGCAGTCAATTCCCA
Organism: Centropyge bicolor; assembly: GCA_037975185.1. NCBI lineage: Eukaryota > Metazoa > Chordata > Actinopteri > Pomacanthidae > Centropyge > Centropyge bicolor. Next base: position 130,211 of record JBBMOC010000064.1, on the reverse strand, counting down.
TTGTGAGCGTCCGCGGCCAGAGAGGGACAGCTGCCAAAGCCTCTCATCCAGCGGCTGCTCGTGTGTCCCGGGCCACGCACGTTTGCTGTAAAGAGTCGGAGGCAGACTGAGTTACCAGGCTGAAAGGCATTCCCTGTAAAATCACAGTGGGCCTTTGACTTTTTCTCACACGCTACACACCGAACATACTCCATCACCTCTTTGGCTGGGAGAGACAGTGTGTGTGTATGTGTGTGTGTGTCTGAAAGTTGAGCGGTGTTCGAGAACAGAGAAGAGGAAGGGATGATACAACATCGTGTGTGTGTGTGTGTGTGTGTGTCTGTGCATTCATCCATGCATGGTGGTGTATGTGAAAAGAGTAGGGGATTGGTACACACAAGCACACACTTTCCCTGACACACACACACACACACACACATCTACTCACAGTCTCTCCTCCCCTTCTATCTTTCTTGCCCGGGCTCCCCTGTCGGGCCGGCTGACAGATCCGACCTGGCACTTTGGACTTAGTGTTTTTCAAAGCACAAGACAACTTAGCGGGTTGCGTCGCTGCAACATGACCTAGAAAGGCGTAAAACATAAAAACGCAGGCTTTCAAAGCCCTGCGCCGTCTCACTTTGTCCATTTCTACGGCTCTCTTGCTCCTCATTTCTGCCTCTTCTCCTCTTCTGCACTTTAATGAGGTGAGGAAAAGTCAGAATGTGTAAGCCGGACCTTGGTGCATGTGCGTGTGTGTGTGTGTGTGTGTGCATGTAAGGTGAAATACAGCGGTGGAGTGCTTGTTATGACAGGGTAACGAGTGAGACAGGCCAGAAGCAACTGGTCATGGAGAGAAAGAAACACATGCTCACTGCGCCACTGACACACACTCACATACCTAGAGCACATGACAGATTTGAATCACATGCCCGGCCTGAACCACACACACACATTTTCTCACACGTAACAGTAATAAATAAGCATGAGCGGAGGGATTTTTAGGAACAGAGTTGGAGCTCTCTCTAATGAGAAAGCCAATACTCTGGCTCTGAACCCAACATGGGGCTGAAATATGTTATTGAGCTTTCCAGTAGGGATAAAAGAGATGGAAAGTTGACCCAAAAGGGTAAGAGAATGTACAGCCGCGGCCAAATGTCTAGGTAAAGAAAATTAATCGTAAATTGTGTCGCTAACCGCACCATAAGGCACGTTTCAGTGCACACATCAGCGCTCGGGCTGCCTCGTAAACACGGCTAATTTTGAGTGACAAGCAGTGCGTCGCATGTTCGCCGAAATGCGAGTCAGCACTCAACATCAATTAGAGAAAATCCTAAACAGAGACAAATAAAGAGGTACGCGTGAGCAGTATCGACTGGAACTCAAATGAGTCATTAGAGGCCCCTGTGGACTGTGGCTACTCGGTGATCTAAAATGACCACCGTGCACAGGCGAAAATCGGCGGCCTAATGAGAAGTGAAGGGTAAATAAACTCAAAGAGTGGTGAGACAGGACAGAGAGGCCAAGACCGCCGCTTTGGTTCTTCTTTCAGCGTGAGGCTCATCGCGAGGAGGGCGACTCACAAATGCAATCTGTCGTCGAGCGTAATGGCTTCCTGCAGCACTCATCAAATGCCAACATGCTTGTACAGAGCGTAATGTACACTAACGAAGATCTGATGATGGTAATAATGACTTGTCAGGCTTTAAGTGACACACGGAGACAGACAGTATTCCTACACATGTGCACCTCCGAGTAAGCGTCATCTCCCAGCGCACACGCTCACACACACATATTTCAGATGTCATTGGTACTGACAGAGCGGACGTGAGTCAGGATGAGACTAGGCAGAGTAGCTGGCTGTGCCGTTCGGGGAGCAGTGGAGGAATGTCAGGCTAAATAAACACGGTGTCTGCTGGAGAACTGAACGAGCCCTCCCAACTCCTCTGCACTCCCTCCAGCCATGAAGAGAGGAGGGTGGAGGAGTGGGAGGCGGGGTGGGCATAGAAGGGCTCTTAACACTAAACATCACTTCATATGCACACACATACACATGTCTGGGAACATGTAGACATACAAGGGTTTGAGCGATATGGGTTTGGAAGGCAGATACCGATGTGTTTAGACTGAAACGCTGATAGCATCTTCGACATTTGAGCACTTTTATTCTAGAAAAGCACAAAGAATCAGTGTCTCCATGTTTTATTCTTGTTGGGATGAAAAGACCTCAGCGTTTAGACCATAATGCGACACGACACCTTTTTTTTTAACCCACACAAATTGATGAACTAAAGATGGAGGATACACGTCCAAATTATGCATAGTTTTCAGATGTTCTTTATGTTTTGTCAATGTGTGTGTGTTGTTTCTTTTCGATTTGCTACCATTATAATCATATGGGCTTTCAGTTGTCGTCCCAGTTTCATTGTGCTAGAGGCCCTGTGTGTGATTTATGTGTTCAATGTAGATGGTTCATTACTTTATTTTGTGTATTGTGTGCTTGATAATACTACATTGCATCACACTTGAACTCAGGTTGTTCTCACCTGACTAGACCTTTGCTTGTGTTGTATCAACTCTCAGATGCACGTCGCTTTGGATAAAACCATCTGCTAAATGAAACTGTGGAATTGTACACTTTGTCTTTATCAGGGTTGGCATTGTGTTTTATTACGCCTCTGTAGGCTTATATCCTATTTCTTAACTTTGTTTAAAGCTGCATTGATTTTTTGGCTACTTTTGGTTTTGGCAGAACAAGCAAAAAAAAAAAAAAAAAGAACATTTGATATCACCTTAAAAACTGGCTGTGTGTTAGAAAACAGTTGCCTATTTGCAGCAACATTCACATTCATTGGGAGTTCTGTTTTGCACGTTTCGACAACAGCTGCCTGCTGCAGCTGGAAACGAGGTTGATGAGAGCCCAGGAGAACTATGGAGTTGGCATATAAATCACTTTGAGTGAGCCTTGTCACATTACATCGAGTCATTTGATCCATTGTTAAAATAAAAAAAAACATTGATTAGTGCAGCTTTAAACTTTTATTTACTTATTTACTATGACTATGGAACATCTGTCCACAGACCATACATGACTACTTTTGCACATTTACAGTAATGTTATTAATGTTCACAAGGAAACCAGTCATTGAATAAATTAATAAAACCTATATTCTAGATAAATAAAGGGTTAAAAAAAAATTTTAATGCATGAACTGTGCACTTACATTATGGCCGTACAGCGTGCCAACACCATTCTCTCTTCTCTCTCTGTGCAGTATTGTACATCAAATCCCAAACTATTCCAACATACAAATGCATCAACAGGACAATATATCACTCTGTGGTTTACACAGCACATAAAGGAAGACGGCAGCTGCCCAGTGAAAACATACAGTTGCACATATCAAACACACATCTCAAACACGGGGTCTGTCTTATGTCTTGAGCCAGTGGCTAAAATTGAGTAATGGCACAGAGAGAAAGTGAAAAACAGCCATGATATTTCTCGGTGGGAATATGTCATCTCGTCATCACTTGACAAGAACTTTTATGTGTGTGTATGTGTGACTGTCTCAATGCAATGTGTTGTAATGAGTTGTCAATGTGTTTATATATAAAGATGTGATAGTATTGGAGCTGCCTATACTGTATGTTCATATGTATAAGATACCAGTGTGTTATCAGTGGGTATATCTTAGTCATGGGGGTCTCTACTTTCTGCATGTTTGACTCCCACAACACTGCCTATCTCCCTCGCTTCTGCTTTGTGTCACTCTGCCACAAACTGACATATTTAGGCAAAGTCGTGACTGATCGTCTGCCGGAGACATTAGCTGAAAGGATAAAAAGCTCAAGACTGAAACACAACGAGGGGGAAAATGAGGGAACTCAACAAAACAGCGGTAATAGAGAGTTATATTTGGATTGAGTGTTAAGACAGGGTGAGTGTTGTTATCTTCCCTGCTGCTAAGTGCTCAGTAAGTATGTAAACGTCATATGGAATCTTGTTTTCACGTCGCAATGTGAGCCACAGAAGAGATACTGTGAAGATTAATAATCTGATGCCATATTGGGTATTTGGGTTCTTTTATTTTAAACTTGAATTTTCAAATTAAATTGGTATTGATAAATACAAATGCATAGTATGTTAAATAAATAAATAATAAAAGACAAAATTAGTATAATTTTCAGCTCATGCAAGCAAATTGACCAAAACTTTTAGTCCTTATTTCAATAATCGTTTTTTAAGTAATTTGTTCGCAATATGTTTTTCTGTCATTAGTGAATGAAAGTGCACTACATAATACACTTTATGGTGTACTTTATTGTATAGTTATAGTTGTATAGTGTTTACTGTACTTATACAGTATGGTCATGAAAATGAAGCAACATCCACGGAAAAAAAATCTCAACACTCAAGGTCCAACTTACTTTCAAGGGATAACTTTTTAAAGCTGTCACAGTGTGTTTCAATTACTGTCAGGTGACCTAAGTATGTCATGTGATAACAGGTGGTCATGTATCAGGGTGGTCCTACCCCTGTCTTTGTTCAACGAAAGTGCCTGAAAGTTGGATCTGATCATCTTTCTTTTTGACAAATGAACAATAAAACCTCACTCTCCTCCTTTTGCCAAAACCTTTGCGTGTTCCTATTTTAGATTAAAATGCATCACCTTATGTCTACAAAATACTAAGTTTCAGATATAAGGCCTGGGTCAAAAGGTCAAGTTGTGAAAAAGAACATATGGGTGAAAAGAAAAAAAAATCTCTAAATCTGACCTTTGTTCAAGCACAATGGATGCAAAGCACGCCCAACACTCACATACACACATAGTCCTAAATTAAGTCTTCACCTCCAGTTTGCCTGTGACACATCTTCATGACAGTAAACCCCAGGACGGGGGGTGAGGCGGGAACATCCTTGAAGCGCACTTTCAGCAGCCTGGAATGAGCAGATAAGCGAAAGTAAGTCCGCTAAAAGTGAAATATGGGAAGAGTTGACATGTAACCCGAGCGTGCCTCTCTCAAGAGCCCTGCTGGATCACTGCCCTGGGGCCGCATCCAACAAGGTGAATGGGAGAATCCTAATGAAGCTGAGAGGACTCAATCAATACCAGCTCAGGATGGGGGTGAGGAGGGGTCTGCAGAGAGACAGAGGGGGAGGAGAAGAGAGGGGGAAATGTACAAGGAAGGCAAAGAAGAAGAGAGATGAATGAAGGGAGAAGAAGTGAGGGAGTAAGCAAGAGGAAAAGAAAAAAGAAATGATAGAGAGAGGAAGAAGAGGGAAAGAGGAATAAGAACGTGAAGGGGAAAGGAGGGCAGAAAGACATAATGAAATGCAATAAAGAGAGAGGAGAGGAGAGAGAAAACAACACAAAGAGCCGGAGAAAATTAATGTTATAAGTGAAAGAGAGAAAATGATTGAGAGAGGGATGAAGAGGAGAAAAAAAGGAGGGAAGGATGATGAGGCAGGAAAGGAAAGGGAGAGAAAAGGTGGGAGACAAATAGAAAAGGATGGAGGGAAGGAGGGAAAGATAAAGTTGGAGGGACTGAGGGAAGGAATGGACCATGAAGGTATATAAATATATATATAAATATAAATATATATATATAATATACTGAGAGAGAGAGATGGAAAAAGAAAGAGATTGCAGTGGAGAGAGAGTGTGAGTCTAAATCGAAGACACTTAGAGAAAGCCCATTGATTGTGGTCACGGCTGGCTGGGCCCTCCTATTTGGTTAGTCATCTATTTCTCCTGTATGCTGAGATCAAGCCTTTCTCCTCCTCCTCCTCCTCCTCCTCTTTTATCTCTCCATCAGAGATGACTGGACCGACTAGACCTGCAACTTTCTATGGAGAGGAGGGCAAACTTATAATTGCTCCCTCCAACTTTTTTATAAGCAATTCTCTCGAGATCAGCCGGGCCCTGCGGGAGGTTAACAAGTCAGTCAACATGAGAATTGTCTGTGCAATATGTCAAGCAGTCAAACATACAGATTAATAAAAACAGCAATATCCAAAATGACCAGCATGTAGGATTTAGAGGGATCTATTGGCAGAAATTAAACTATATAATATAACATAACAATATAACTCAATTTTATCATTTTAATACACCAGTGGATCATTTTTCTCTTACTCTCCATGATGGACAAAATTAGCACAAATAAAGCTGACGCTGAAACCATTTTTTTTTTCACACCAGTGGCAGATTTTTATAATTTTATAATGCTCCATACCAGACTATTTCTTGCTAAGATGGGCATTTTTTTGCAGTACAAACACGAGCATACACAAACTAGAACAGCGAAGGAAAATCAACTGCGGCCCGAGAACATTTCTAAACATCTACGGATCCTGGTGAGGAAATAATCAGTGTTTTCCTGCCTCCATTCAGCAAAAGTTCATGAAGGCATATGGGGATCAAAGCACCACAGTCAGCTGTATTCCATCATGAAATCAACCAATTACCACCAATAAGACCTTGTGATCGGGGAGAAGGGAGGAACAGACAGGGAGAGGGGTGTTGGAAAGATAGAACATAAAACTGGGGAGCGGAAAAGACAAGAAATGTTAACTGTGCAAATATAGCAATGAAAAACTGTCAGAAATACAGCTATAGCAAAAATGGGATGAAGCACGAAATACATTGGAAGAGGGAGCGATCAATAGAGAAAGAAGCTGTGAGATTACAGAAGAGACTGGATCAGAGGAAGAGAAGGAGGAATTCAGCAAGGTCAACAAAGACAGACAGGCAGGAGAGAAAGTGAGTAAGAGAGGAACAGAGAAGTAGAAACAGGGTTTGTGAGCTAAGATTATCAGCTGATAACCACAAAAAAATCCACAACTCCACAAAAACTGCACTTTCAGGTATGAGAGGCTTGAAATAGAAAAAAAAAAAGGCTGTCTTGGTTTTTATTGCAAAATAAAATTGAAGTTATTGATGTCTATAAATTATAGATTCCATCATGACGTGATGAGGCTGAGTTACCACAGCTGCTGGAAAACGCTCACACTCACTCACACACACACACACACACACACATACACACACTAACAAGCATTTTGATCCAAGCTGACCAGATACACGTCCATAAATCTATGTTACTGTATCATGTGGCCATGTGTGTGTGATCTGATCCATAGGGATAAATCGGGTGTTGAAGGTGTCTGTGTGCATGTGTGTGTTACCAAAATCTTGTAAAACCTTTCTTTCCAAGTTACTGCGCAATTAAACAGGCGCCGTGGACATGAGGAAATAGGATTAGGAGGCACAGACACCTACTGTGGCTATCAGGGGGAAGCAGCTCTGCTACACTGATATACTGTATATTATATAACATCCATTCATTCATTAGTAAAACATATAAGACACTGTAAATCCATACCCCTGAGGTCAGCTCTTACCTCTTTCTGTTTATTTTGGAGCCTCCCTGCTGTAGTTTTTACACATTCTGTGTGTAACCCGTATGTGTGTGTGTGTGTGTCTATGAATGTAACTGTATGTACATTAATGGTGCTACTTAAAACTGTGCTTGCCACAGTGCATTAGCACGGCTTGTGGCGTGTTAACACCCGAAGCTGTGGCATTAAGTGTCGATGAGAGATGATACGGCTAATACGTGTTTATGTTCTGTCAGACAGCTTGCTCTGTGAAACAGTGTGTGTGTGTGTGTGTGAGAGAGAGAGAGTGAGTACGAAGGGCATGAAAGTCCTCCGTCCAAACTATGTCAGCTATTTAATTTGGTTCCTCTGAGAGCTGCGGCATCTGTCAAACACAGACTTCAGCTGTCCTCTGCTTCTTAAGCTTTCCCAGAATCCTCGGATGTGTGTCTTTGCAGACTGCCAGATCTGCTCAGTGTTGGGCAGTATCACCTTACTGAATAACGTTGTGTGTTTGACATTATTGTATGTAATTACATTACAGTTACCAACCCCAGTATCACCGCTCCTTACCAGTGACATTTTTGGGGTCGGCTTGTTTGCTGTTGTTGGCATTTTTTATCCAGTGGACAGATTGGTCCAATCTCATGGTGGAGTCCAGTTTACTATAAACTAAAACAATCTAAGCTTAAACCCCAACCTGACTTCCTATGGGAGAGTAAACCTCAGACCAACCTTCCCTAAGCCCAACTTGCTATCTCTAAGACCCCTAACCATGACTTGACGTTGTCCCAAATTTAGTTTAATCATGGACAGCAGTGCTACAGACAACAATGTTCTAAAGGCCCAAATGCACTGAAAGCAATAACCTATGTAACCCATTTGATGCTCCTATGGGCAACACTGCAGAGCCAGTATTTTATGAAAAGGTTGCCTTTGAGTCAAAAGATTTTGTGAGCCTAAAATACAGATACCCCAGTAATTTTCTATACATTTCTATTTGAGTAACGTTACAGCAACACAGAACCACCACAGATTTTAGGAATATGTAGTAGCTGCTACTCATATTTTTGTACAGTGACACAACAGACCTAAGTTGGGAACACACACACACACACACACACACACACACACACGACCCAACAACAAAAGATTCCTCCTGTCTCTGACAATATGTCACTCTGACCGTCTCCTCTTGTCTCCTCACAGTCCCAGCAGATCATTATAGCATTTACCTCAGCATTACAGATTTGAGATAAGTATTCAGAATAGCTGAATTTGGTTGCTACTGATGGGAGTTCTCACAGCAGTGCGTCCTCACAGGGGGCAGCGGCGGCTCAGCTGTGCTCTCTCTAATATACCATAGCTTTTTACTCCTTTTAGTGAGCTTCGGTTGCTGGATCCTCATTTGATGCTCTTAAATCGAAACAAGGTCAGAGTAGGAGCATCGAGGCAGATTGATGCGCCTCATAATGCTTTTGATGGAGTTCAGCCAATTAAAACAACAGGTGTACTTCAAAACACGTTCATCAGGTGCTTGGGCCTTAAGAGGAAACAGACTTTAGCACAAGGCCGGGGGATGTGTTAGCTTAGCGTAAGGGCTGGAGGTGCAACTAGTCTCCGCCAAAAGAGGAAGAAGAGACTTTAAAGAAGCTTCAGATTTGTTCTACTAACATGTCAATAGTCAGGACTTACCTTGGTCTTGTAAAGACAGTGTGAACCGTGTGGTTTCACCTGGAGGACAAGACTTTTGTCCGTCAGCACAGCTAAGCTAACTGTTGGTCACTAAATATAACCTCTAAACTAAATTCACATTACATAATTTACTTACGTAACAGGTACAAATATTATATTATATATTATAAATTATATATTATAAATATTAAATATTTCAACTTAACTTGCTTAACCCTATCTTCTAATTCTGCCAATCTGGCATACCAGACACTGTGCCAGCACTGGAGAAAGGTCTTTCTGAACCCATTATCAGTCTGGTATAGAGAACAAAAACTGCTCTGGCTTGTATTTCTTGAAACTAATCTTAGTCGTCTTTGGCAATGCTAAACCCAGGACACAGCAACGATGCCCTTGCAAATTCATGTTGGGATGAACTTGTTTCAGTGGGACATTTGTACAAGGGGAGGTTAGCCTTCGTATTAAAATGGCGAAATCTAAAAGAAAAGATAGCAGCTGCTCGCTTGTAGCATTAGTGACCAGGTTCGGTGTTATGGTTATGCCAGTCAGGCCTCCGTTTTTGTGTTAGTTTTTTGGTCAGCCTTAGTTTTGTTCTGTTCATTCTGACATTTTTTTTGTTCTGCTCTGGTTGTGTCATGCCATGTTGTGTCTTGGTTCTCTGACCTGGTTCTCTGTCTGGTTTCTGTCTTAGCTCTGTCTTGGTTTTCTGCCTTAGTCTCAGTTTTAGTTTGGTCAGTTTCGTATAGTTCATGTCTTTATTCTTTCAGTCCTGTCAGTCATGTCGTGGTTTTGTCATGTCGTAGTCTTGTCTAAGTTCTGTCACTATTCACCTGCCATAGCTTCACCTCAGGTCTGTTTTTTCCTATTCACCCGGCCTCTGCCTCACCTCTTCTACCAGCCACACGAACCTCATCCTATCACCTGTGTTCCCAGCTGCAGTTAATCACTTATCAGGACTCTATATAAACCAGTTCATTTCAGTTTGCCTTTGCCAGATTGTTCTCTCCTCGTGGTCATGTTTGTCATCTCTCTCGTCCATGTTGTTCTTTGTTCCCGGTCGTGCCATGCCCTCTCCTGATGATATTGTGTTTGGATTTTTGACCTTGCCCTGCCCTGAGTTTTTTGTTTGTTGAGATTTTCATTTGCTGTGATTAAAGGCTTGAACAACTGTCCATTTTTGTGTGTTGCACTTGAGTCCATTACCCACTCCCCCTTAACGGTAATTTGTCATTTTCAACATTTTGGTTGCTAGCTTGGAGGCTGCTGATGTTGGGGAGTTCAATAACCCTAACACAGATAGCAGAGGAAAAGAGAATACCGACTGAAATAGTTGCCCAACAGCAGGCCTGTACCATCGTTGTGTTGATGTCATTGTGGTCATGACTACTAGCTAGCCTGGACTTCTTCTACACGTAGCATCTTCTCACAGTCAAAAGCTGCTGGACATTCACAGTCTCAAGTACGTGCACATACAATTTCGACCTATGGTGGCCACAGGTATTCTGACACCCACAAACACACTCTGTCCACTTGAACATAATTCCCTCAAGTCAGTTAAGTTTACACAAAGTCTAAATCTTTTCATGGTCCCATTATCAAGGCAACATGTGTGCAGTGTTAAGTCCCGTGTGTGTTTGGACGTGTACGTTCAACATCACCTCCCCATACTCTTAATTCACCCGCGATATTAGCGCAGTGTGTATATCTGTGTTAATGGTGTTATGTCTCATAACAGTGATTTGTTATGATGGGGCTGTAAACTGTGGGAGGACAGAGGAAGAGGGGACATGGAAACAGGGATGGTGTTGAGAGAGGGGTTCTGTGTGTGTGTGTGTGTGTGTGTGTGTGTGTGTGTGTGTGTGTGTGTTTGTGTGTGTGCATGAGCATCTACATCTGTCCTTTTGAGAAAATACATGTGTGTGTGGCTTGTGACTGGGGTGACAGGCAGATGACTCACCATCAGGAGACGACAGGGTCAGGACACATCTATCGGGGGATGATGACTTCATTACCTCTTGAAAGATAGATGGAAACATTCCTCCATCTCTTCCTCCACTCAGGGCAGAGTGTAAACCTCTCCGAGGAGCAAACAGAGAAACTATTGAATCATACTAATCGTGATACTGAATTTTTTTTTTTTTGGCTTGACCTATGCTGGGGGCTCAGCAGGGCGTGCTTTGTTTGCCGTAGCCATTGATTTACTCTCATTGTTTGGACAACCTCCCCACCCCTTTTAGCAGGGACAGGGAAAAACAAGAGCAATGGATTTGTAATAATAATTCACAACACTGCTATAGATTTCTGCTGTAAAGCCAAGCTCTCTGGTAGAATTGAGACTTATTGATCTTATACCCATGGCGCTTCTCATTGGCATCAACAATAGAAAAGAGCATCAGAATTTATTTTAGGGGGGTGAAACAAGCCATGCAGAGCCGTTCCATTATTACATCTTTTTATTTCTCACTTTAACTTTCCCTCTGTTCGCCTCTCTCGTTCTTTTTGCCATTTGGTTGATTTGGTCATATTTTACTCTGACACTTCTATCTTGACAAAAGAAAACCAATATTAATACTATTGATTATAATGTATTAAAATACAATATTCCACACTAAAGACCTGGTCACGCCAGAATTAAAAACAGCAAAGTTTTCAGAGATCATCAGTTAACTTGCCAACTCTGTGAGTAGTCACTACATCACCAAACTTCTACAACCAAATACTTCACAAAAACATAAGGATGAATTTTGCTGTGCCATTTTCTGTGTGAGTCATATGCACCATAAATACCTTTCACATGTGTCTTTTCTAAATGAGTATTAAAATGTTTTAACCACGTCGTAGATAATCGCAAAGCTTTGATAAAAAAAAGAAAACAAATGAAATAATGGTCATGTAATCTCGAGTAAATGTTAGGAGCCTGAAAAGTCAACAGAAGAAACAAAGAACAAATGAAGGTATTTTCAGTACAGTAATTTGCTATGATAACGTTGCTCCTAGTTCAAGGTGAGTGAGACACTGTTGAAACTATCAAGCATGATTTGGGAGTAAAGGCGCTGCTGTGTCATGGTGACTGGCACTCATTAAGGTTATGTCTCTGCTTCGTGTAGTCAAGACTGAAAAAGTTTGGGTCCAATTAGTCTGATGGTTTGATGGCAGATTATTGCTTTAATGCTTTTTTAACATGTCCTTGAATGGGTTTATACTTAAATTCTCTTTCAATTTGTAACTCTGTGTTTCAACATTATGCATTGTTGTGTAATGTGATTTCTCCTCGAAAAAGCTTAGGAACTAAATTAAAACAGAGACCATGAAAACAGAGACATTAAAACCTACCATTTTGTCTTTAGCACAGCACTCCATTATAACATGCCCTCCTTTGCCCTTTATGTACCGCAGCACTGCTTTGATAATCTTTGCTTCGGTGCATTAATCTTGTCTTCTGGGCCTTTGTGTTGATGCTGATGTATTCATCCTCCTCACTCCACCCACAGTAATAGAAGTGAACTTTTGTTTCCGTGTCCTGTTGTTGAGAAAGCCATCTGTGGTGAGGCTGTTCCTTTGCCAAGGTGGGAATTCTTCCGATGTGTTTTTCTCGGGCCACGTTGGTGTGAATGTACCACAGAGCCTCATGTGTCAGAGTCTCTTTGCATTGTGTTTCGAGTGGTGAAAAACAGGCATGCTTCAAGTGGCGACGGACCGCATGTAAAGGCAAAAACATTTATGGTTGCTATGAATGGTGGAAGGTGGAAAACCCTTCGTCATAGAGAGTGGTGAGACACAATTAATCATACAAAATGGGACAATGGCGCACACTTCTGGACAGTTTCTCTTCAAAGGCATTCATGGTGTTGTACTTGGCTGTGCACATGGAAAAAGTGTCAATGAAAAAGAGAGCACGAGAGAGAAGTTGAACCCCTGCCATTTATTCACCTCCATGGGCCCGGTCATTTGCATTAGCAGGTTGTCAGATTGTCAGTTTCAGGAAGTTACAATAGTTGTGGGACTCAGGCCTCCAATTTTGTTGTCAACAATGGGACAAGCACCTTGTCTGAAGCTTTCTCTCACTTGAACTCTTCTGACATTCCTCCAAGTTTGAAGAATCAAAACCAAGCATCTGAATCACACACACATACACAACACTGCATTCTTCATCGGGATTGAAATTGAAACGTCTCATTTTCATGTGATGCATGGCTAATAACGCATTAAGATTTTTATCCCATCTCTTCTGTGCCACAAGGAATCACACGAGGCCAAAAGAGGAACAAGAAACGAGCGAAGAGTCTGAGTCTCGCTCCTCTGCCTCTTTGTATTTCTCTCCCTGCTCATCACTGTCTGGCTCTGTGAGAATGAAATCACGGCGCCTGTATTGGCTTTCTGGAAAACTCCTCAGGTCTGAACGGGAAGGTCACCCACAGCGTGCAAGAGAGAGATTCAATTTAAAATCTGTACAGCTCACCGAGGAACACTCACCCTGTGCAGGTGTATGTGTGTTTGCGTGTGCGACGGAGATACTGACATGCGGTACAATCTCATCAAATCAAAAAATTTGACACAACATCTACGGTGCATTTGTGCAATCGTATTTCAGCAGGACTGCAAATCATGTCGGTGAAACTCTTCAAGCTCTATTCTCGGGCTGAAGAAAACAACTTCCTTGTTACTCATAAACACATGATGCATACTAGCACACACACATACACACACCCTTCCACAAGGCCCTGAGTGGCGCCGTCCGGAGGTGTGGTAGAACAGGTAGTGTCGCTTATGGGTTGTGTGTTCAACCCACCGGGGGCCAATAGGGAGATTGTCCCCCTTGGCCAGGAACCTGCCCACAAAGACAGGAAGTGGAACCCTTCCACCTGATACGGCAGCACTGCAGGGCCTCGGGGGAGAAACATTTCAGCGTGACGCCCGTGATGGATTTGCTGCTATTCCCAAAACGTGTTTACCTAGGCACACACAGACGGCAAGCAGCAGGCTGCTGCGCATACAATGGAGGCAAACAAGGCAGAGTGTAGAAGGGGCTGTACAGCAAATAAGGCCATGCTTCAGGAAAAAAAGAAAAGTTGCGAGTGAAACGGCACGAAGGCACGGGAGAGAGTGGGAGGCTTTGGAGTCATTACTCATTGTTGTGTGTTGTCAAATGAGATTAACCCTTTCATCTGTTCAAGCCAAGCAGCCATGGAGCAGTTCTCACTTCAGTGACAGCCTGGCTCGTTCTCCTTTCTTCTCTCTTTTTCTTTGATGCAGTTCCAGTCCAGCAAACAAACTCGCCGTGCCCTTTCATCAGGCAGCAGTGTACCATAAAAAATGACTGGTGCGGCCGGCACAGCAGCAGGTTGGAGCGCATTCAGCACTGTGGGTCAGAGCCTAACGCAGGACCTCTGTCACAGGTCAAACCCAGCTACCCTTCCTCCTGCAAGACCTGTCACTCAGAAATGTTAAGCTCTCTAAAAAAAAAAATGACTGAAAAGAAATGAATGTTTTCATAAATCAAAAAGGTTCTTACTATAAGTCCCAATGGGAATATTGTATTGATGCTGTACGTGTAGCACATACACATAGTCAGCATCCCCCTGAAAGAAAATCTTAATATCACACAACTAAATGCAAAATTCATTAGCAGAACAGAGCTGTATGGGGTCCGTACGGACGTGTAAAACACATCTTATCACACATCACCATATTAGATGATGTCAGCCAAAAAATATTTAGTTAAATAAATATATAAAATATTTCAAACTCATTTGTGTAAAAGTTCAACATGAGGCATTATACTTTCTTCCTTTAAACATGGTAGTGAAATCATCATCCAAAAAAAAAAAAAAGACAGCAAACCTGAGCTTATTTCTTCTAAATTCTTTATTAAAAAGATAAGGACATCTACATTGCCTGGGGAGAGGGTAGATCGCTTTCACTATGTGCCCTATAGAGAACCCCCTCTCGCTCAGAACTGAATAGCCAGGCACCGCAAGGTAGTGTTTTGCCATCAGTGCAATGTGAGCACTACTAAGAAAAGCGTCCATGATTCAATCCTGTGTTACATCCATAGCCAAAGCAACAGGAAGTCTCATATCATACCTCGTCACAGTGAAAGCAGGTACACCACAGACAACAGGTCAAAGAGGTCTCCTCAATAGCCAGATAGAATACAGAATAGAGATGACACGCACCACAGTTAAACTTAGTGGTGCTAGATGAGACTGCCTATGCTGCTGATTTGGTCAGTTTGCTTGTGTGTGGCTGATATGACTACGTGCAGCTTAGAAGGACTTTCTGTTCTGTGAGTCACTGGAGACCAGAGCCGAGCACATAATCCAGCTACTGAACACGTTTGTCCAAAAGAATGAGCTCGATTGGAAAAAGTGTGTTGGGAGTCTGCATGGACAGCACCAGGGCTATGACATATCACCACAGCGGAGCAGCAGCCCAAATTCACAAGATGGCAGCCAACATGTGATGGACACACTGCACAGGTCTGTGCCGGAGTGGCTGTGAAAAGGGTCAACTTCATTAAAGCCTGACAGATGCATTGTCGTCTATTACACATGCTGAAAAAAAGATGGATTTGTTCGAAATCAAAGTGGAGGCAGGTGATCTTTCATCTTTCCCTGCATTGGAAAATTCCAAAAACATTTCAGGTTCAACTCAAGCCTCATTTTTTGCTATAATGAGGCAACTGTGCTGTACTGTACTGAATATCTTCAGTAATGTCACAAACATTGTAGTGATTTTCTTCTGAAACCTTTGTGCTGCTCAAATCATATCTGAAAACACAAGATGTAGTATTTTTGATAGATAGTACTAGTAGAAAACACTGCATTGGGTTTGTGGCTGAAATGTTAGAGACTGACATTTCAAAACCTCGGCAGATAAAGCCCAAGCTATCAGCATGGCTAGATACCTCTAGAGGTAAGTGAGAGCGTATGTTTTTGTGTGATCTGACCCGTTCAGATCAGAGCCAACGCATCTGTCCCTCTTTCTTTCCAGCCCCTTTTCCTGCCATCCATCTGCAACCTTCCATTCATCACCTCTTCTTCTTGTCTCCGTCTTCTCCCTCTCCTCCTGTTGTCTCTCCGCTCAGCAGCATGTTGTACAGTCTGGGTCTCTCTCCGGGGGCTGCACGCTGTGTGTATGTGCCTGGGATGGCAGACAGGCCTGACCCATTTACCAAGCGCTTTCCTCCCCCTCCTCTTTCGTTCCATCTCTCACGCCTGTCGTTGACTGGCTGCACATTTGTATGCATCTCTATCGCTCGGCTGTTTGGTATACGTGCGTCTGTCCATCTCATTTTCCCTCTCTTTCTGTTTTTCCCTTCAGAATGATGGGGGTGGGGGGGGGTCTTTACCCATTTGCATTCGAGCGGGTGTTTTACAGGACGCCATACACACACACACACACACACACACACACACACACACATTCCCAATCCCTGCTAGATGCACTCCGTCAGTAAGAGTGTGCAAAGTCTAAAGATAGAAGACGAAGACATCTGAGTGCGGGTAATAAAGACACAAATATCACAGAAGACAGACAGGAGACGTCACGGTGGACATCAGGGTGTGTGTGCGTGTGTGCTGGTGTACACACAATCAAAGGCTGTGTACAGAAGAAGGAAGGGAAATAAAATGCACCAACTGTTTTTTTATTGAGTGTGTTTCTGTGTGTTCTGATGGATGAGCGACTGAATGAGCCCTTGATAGAGGAACGAGACAGTAATGACCAAACTCAATTAGCCCGGCTGTGTGCGTCTGTGTGGGGCGAAGCCTCTGGCCCGCCACTTACAGCACAGAGAGACTCATAAATCCTGATTATTTTAGCTAACGAGAACTTGCTCCCATACCAATAAATCACATACAGGTAAGTGCACAAACAAGGATCATCAGACACAAGCCACAGTCAGACTGTATGAGCACGCTCACATGGACACACACATGCGTGGTAGCCCGGTTGTTTGCTTAAGTAAGGGGCTTAATAAAGCCTCACATCTGAGAAAACAACCGGTGGCACAGTCTAGACACTGACAGACAGGACACACACACTCTGCAGACCCCAATTAGCTGACCTTAAACTTAACACACACACTCTTTCGGTCTCTTGCTCTCTCTCACACACGTCTCTTCTGTCACCTCGTCAACCAAAAATGGCTCCTTATGTGCTAAGAATATCACTTTTCCATGCTCGCTGAGTTCGACTGGCTTTCGAACGTGGTCACATACTGTAGTTTTCTTCTTATTGTAGTTTGTATAAAGCTTTAAAGGAATAGTTTGACCTTTTCAGAAACACTCCTATTCACATTCTTGCAAAGAGTTAAAGGAGAAAATGAACAGCATTCTCCTGTCTGCATCTACAGCTACAGTTAGACTCTAGTTAGCTTAGCTTACAGATTGGAAACAGGAGCAAAAAGTTAACCTGGCTCTGTCCAAAGGTAACAAAATCCACATACCAGCACCTATAAAGCGCACAATTAACATTGTATAATTTGTTCACTTTGTACAAAAAGTAAAGTAAAAAAAAAAAAGGTCGACATTTTCAGGTCCCAAAAATGGCACCATTTGTGCTAAGAACATAATATTTTCTTGCTCACCAACTTTTGGGTTTGACTTTAAACTTGGTAAAATACAGTGGTTTTTTTTCCAGCATTTATGAAAAGTTGTAGAAACAATAGTTCAACATTTTGGGAAATGTGCTTATTACCTTTCTTGGCAAGACTCTCATGCATGTCTGTATGGCAAATATGAAGCTACAGCTAGCAGCTAGCTACAGAAACAAAAGCCACCCACCAGCATCAATTGATCATCAGTTATGTCGCTGCAAGTCACTGCAGTACTAACACGAAGAAACAGTCCAGCACATAACCCCCTTAAAACCACAACGTTTACCCTTTGCTTTATGTATTGATTATTATCTATGTTAGTATGGATCAGTGAACTCTGGAGATGCTCGTAGATGGATTTACTGTTGCTTTTGGACAGAGTCACTCTTTGTGCTAATCAGTTCCTGGATGTAACTTCATATTACCGTTCAGACATGAGATTGGAATCTCATCTAAATCTCAGCAAGATAGCATAAAAATGTCTTTTCCAAAATGTCAAAATATTGCTTTAATAAGTGCCAATGTACGTTGTATCAGGATCTCGGAGTATAATATCACAGATTCCCAACTCATGTAAAGTAACCCAATGTTGCTGGATTTAGTGTTGGAACTGTCTAATCGTCTGCACCATGTATGGGAAGATAATATCCGTGAGAGTGAAGTCTACAATATGTCATTCTCACACATACTCTAACTGGCTCATTTCTCATGAATTATTGTGGAGTGAAGCTAGGAGCCCACCGTGGGAAGCTGGACTCATTTTAGTGGTGGCATTAGCCTGAACCCGAGCTGCTCCCTCTGGTCAACACTTGGCTTCTTTTGCCCCCGAGTCTGGTAGCTGTTGTCCCTCCTCCGAAACCTCTTCACAACATGAAATCTAATCTCTCTCTTTAATTCCTCCGACCTGTGGCTTTGACTGTGGTTTTGGAGAGACGAGAGTCCTGGGCCGATTCCATGAGGTTACTGTCGAACCTTAACCGCAACCTCTCCCTCTCTTCCATCTTTGCTTCTTCTCAGCGTTGACCACAATGTATCTCTCCTACTGTCTGAGCTGTCAGTCAACTGTCTTTCCATCATCTGTCCAAACACACACAAACATAGTGTTCTCACTGGTGCTGGAGAGCCGGTGTGTGTTTCGAAATCTATATGCAGGATTTGGAAGCCAGACTGGGTCAAGTGGACATTGTTCTGGGGCCAGATAAACATGCTGATGTACACATTGAGCCAAGAGAACGCATACACACACACACACACACAATACATTCACCTTGATTTATCTTTAGCCTTCTCCTCACACAGACACGTACACACACACAGACACCAATGTATACGCCAAAGCCGGAGGCAGTGTAACAACATCAAAGATTGAGCAAGTTGCGGCAGAAGAAAATTGCTGCTCCACCTCGGCCTGGCGGGATGACATCAGAGGCGTGGGTGGCAGAGGGGTGTCAGGGCCTGGAGGGAGAGGCGTTGGTGGGAGAGGGCAGGACGAGAGGGGGGAGGAATCGGGTCGGCCAAGGAAGGTTAGCTCCTATCATTAACAACCCTGACGTCATGGCATAACATGGGAAATGGCCCGGGAGAAGGTTTGGATGTGACCGGGGAAAGTTTGGGAATAAATTTGCATCGACTTATGCATTTTTGCCTCAACTTTGGGATTGAGATGTGAGCTGAAGTTTAGGGTGTGACTCAGCAACAGAAAGGAATGTGATTTTTAATCGACTGGTCACGGAGTTCAATTATTTTCATCTTTGACACTACTTTAGTGACACTTCTGTGAAACAATAAAATTAAGTGAGTCCATAAATGGTATACTACATGTTTCGTTATCTAAGAACATCTTCATTATAAATTCCTTAAATTTATACAATTTGTAGCTTTCTAAAAATCCAGCATGACAGCCTTCATGGCTAATTAAATGAAACCTCTTGCCCCAGCAGATGACATTTGTTGTCTGTCTACAGCATTATTTCTGTACTCATTTTTTCACTAGCACACAACCCTCTACTACCAGGACAAATATAATGTCCATATACTGAAAATGTAATTTACCCATGTCACTGGTTATTGCATTTTGCAGTCAATACTCTCCTGATTCTGACGAATATGAAAGGAAAAAAGCAGAGCGAGCACACTGGGGCACTTTTGAAAATGAGCTGTACAATTGATATCTTGTCAGCATTGTGTTATGTTCTTAATGATGATGACACAACTTGTTTAGTGGTGGGGGAATAGGCACTCAAGGTTTCACATTCATATAAATGTATTGACTATGTGCTGTGCCCCTGCAGCACTGTTGACAAAGTGGATAAAGGATAGTAACAGAAGGGTTATACTGGCTATGAATAAGGTTTGTGAAGCTAATATGCCATCTAGTGGTAGATTAATATAAGAGACGCTGACTGAAAAAATGTTCACTTGAGTGTTCAGTCATTTATACACAGACAAACAGTATATGCATATTTTTTGACTTGCAGGATTCCTCAGGCCACATGCTTTATATCAAAATACCACCAGGAAACCATTTCTCAGTAAACCAGTCACTGCTATAGAAATGTCTGCTCATAATGAATCTTTATTCGATTTAGTTTCCTACAAGCAAAAACTGTAAGTGGAATGTGATTGGTTATATCACCAATTCATATAAATACAGACGCACTGTAGTTGTAAATGAATGGAAGAAGAAAAAAAACACCTATCATTTGTCACTTTCAAAGTACCGCAGTCAATTTTATTAAAACAAAGTAGTATTGTCAAAGTAGAAATAACCCAAACCATCAAACTACTGCAGTGACTAATCATTTATCCCCAGAAATGCTATGTGACTATTGAGTCATATTGAGTAATGTGGGCAAAACTAGCCCAAAGTGTAATTTTCATTGAAAAGATTTATTATACACAAAATATTTTCCAGGATGATTAATCCAGCATAGAATTTCCAGCTTCAATATTCCCCTTTAATGCAAGCATTTGGGAATAGTGGATTTTTACAATTCCAAGGTGTCATGGAATGTAGGAATAAAGTGGCTAAGTGCCATACAACTTCCCTTATTATTTATCTCTGACAGATATGATAGATAAAAGATACAGTATTCAAAAAATGGAATCTTTAAGTTTGTAGAAAGGTTAGAAATGTAAGATCTTAAATAATGTACAGTATTGTGTGTGTTTGTCACTCACTTTGTGCTCATTAATGTAACGGATTACATTTAAAAATATGTGGACTTTTACGACCGTATGAGCAGCATAAAAGTGCACCATCTTCAAAAGTGGAAAACAACTAAAAAAACATGGAAAGTACAACTATCTGCCAACTCTGCATCCCTACTCAGTCACCCTCCACCTGTCAACCCGTGCGCCTGTAGCAGGCCTCCTGGTAAGAGGTAGCATTGACAACACTGAACATGTCTCTCCTTACAAAAGACAGGAAGTTCTTCAGAGGGCAGAGCGGCTGACTGGCGTGACGGTCGTGGGAGCGACAGAAGGTGGTGTGAAATGTCACATCCTCACCGTTGTACAGCACCCTGATGAACAGTTCCCTGTCTTTCGCCTTTGACTTGTCACCTTTGCCAGCTCTCTTCTTTGGCTGTCCTTGCAGCGCTGGTGGACTCTTCCACAGTTCAAACACTACTCTTGCTGCAAAGCGTGGAAAGCGGGCCTCCTCTAGTCCCAAGGCGCTCAGCAACGGAGCCATGGTAACGTCGTGGGCTGAAGAGAGGGTAAAGACCTCCTCGCCCCCTGCGCGAGGCTGCCGGCCTGCCTCACTGTCCTTGGCAACACGCTCCATCTTGGTGGCAGTTCGGTTAAGGTAAGGGTACATGGCCAGGATGGCATATTTATGGTACAGCCCCACTCTTCTCCGATCCACCTCGTCATCTAGCTGCTGTCGTCGAATCACAGCAAACTGTGCCATTGTCAGACACTCCCTGGTGCCACCATCTCCCACGGGACTGCATGGGAAAGAAATGCCGTGGCACAGGTGGCACAACAGGGAGTCTATAGGGTTTGCAGCTCGAAGTTGGCGGGTGAGCAGACCCAAAGTGCGTGCCATATCGACGTAAGTCCTCTCGAGTTCGGTATCGCTCACTCGGAGCCGATACTGCCTCCTCTGCTCTTCCTCCAGGTATCTATTCCTGGCAGGGCAGTCGCACGCCGAGCCGCAGAACAACGTGCTCCATTGGTGCCGCACAGTCAATTTTGTCCAATCAAAGTCCGGGAGGAAGCCGTAAAGGAAGGCCAGTCCGCTCTGGAGAGTGCGGCTCTTACCTGTGGTCTCAACCCACACCTGGCGGGGCGACCAGTCCAAGGGGAGGAGATTGTGGCGTTTGTAAGCTTGATGGAGGAGCTGCCCATTGCGCAGGTGCTGCACCACACCTGGAAAAGAACAGACAGAAGATGAAGGATTGTTTGACATTTGTCCTTAATGCTTGTTAAAACAGTATCATGAAGGACAAAACTGCATGAAAGGAACCACTGGATTCATTTGATAGATACAAAGATTCACAAGATTTACAAGAGCCGAAAAGCAACATTTGACGCTTTTTGTTCACAGGTATAGTTCAAAGGTATAAACATGTAATACTGGTCTACAGATGCTTGGTTAAGATGAGAAGAAAACTGGTCTTGAATAGGAGACTTTAACTGCTTACCTGTCTGTGTAAGTTCTCCCATTTCACAGGCACTGTGGTTGGGCAGACGGGGAACAGAGCTCAGTGGTGACTCCCAGTGGCCACGCCCTCCCAGGCCCATGTGACTGATGAAGGAGTTCAGCAGGGGGTGGGAAGGCTTCCTGAGGGTGGTCAATGATAACAGAAAGTAAAGTGTTGTAGAGTGTGCATTTTCTTCAGATAACTGCACAGCCTCATCAGCATTCGAAAATTATAGAGGGAGTAAAGGAAGTTTAGTTGTGCTGTTATGGCATTTTGTTGGAAAAATATAATTTATGACAAGGCTGACAAAAACAAGACATTGCCAACACGAAGTTTTTACTTAAACAACTTTTTTTTGACTGGCAGCCATGATATAAACATAATAAAAAACTTCAACCTACACCTTTATGTGAAATGATGCACCACACATAAGCAAACATTCACATTTGAACTATTTACTAATATTGATGGTATAGTTACTGTCTCACACACTGTCAGTATGGAGCTTCCTGTTAAAACCACAGCTATAACTGTTGGCCTCCGAGAAGCAGTTACAGCAACCATTTCATTTGTCTCAGTGGATTTAAAGCCTGTGTATCTAACCTCATTGCCACCAATAGTTTGAGGAACATGCAGGAATAAAATGAGGCACAAATACATTTTATAAAGTTGGTTGTTTTATTTTCAAAAACAACAAAAGATGTCACCTTGGACCTTGAAAATAATTGTTAGTTGCAGTCCTCTAACAAATGCAGTCATTAAACAATGGTACTTCACATAAAATTACAAATGTCATGGTCATGCCTTTGTTCCTCAAAACAAGCAAAGCTGGTGGAACTTCAATCGAATTGTAGATCGACAAGAAATTAGCTGTGAAGAATTTCAGTAATCCACGTCTAACAGCCTGTGCAATGCACTTCCCACATCTACCACCAGGTGTCTCTCTGACACAACAGCAGCGGGATTACAGCACTGTTCAATATGTGTGGGAGGGAATATGGGAAATGGTGATATAAAAAGATGAAAGAATTTGTTGCCTTGGGACACACACTCGCAAATATACAGATATGCGAGCAAACACACATACACACAAACACACACACCAACACACACAGGGATGAGGGCAGCAAGAGGAGCAGTCTGTGATCTAATAGATTAGAGATGATTGAAGATTACAGTTTAATATAACAAATCTGTGGGAGCTGCTGCTCAGCTCACACAGATTAAAAGGAACACACACACACACACACACACACACACACACACACACACACACACACACACACACACACACACAGTTTCCATAGCGATCATGGACTGGTTCAGGAATGCGGCATAAAAAAAAAAAACGACCTTCTGCCATTACTCTTAAATCAGGCCTGCGATTGTGTCGACTGACCTAGAGCAGTAAACTTAATCTGGCATCTACAGCCAACAACTATAAAGGGCAAGCCTACAAAGGGACAATTTCTCTGCTGTCAAAATAAAAGCGTCAAAGCACCACTCTGACTTCAGATGAAAGCACTAGCCTACATTTTCTATTTTTAAGGGAATTGTTTCCTTTTGTTGTCACGTTGCATGAGCAGCATCCATCCACCCGCCTCTCTCTGCATCATCACACTTAAATATTCACTTACACAGTAATATATGCACCACGAGGCACATGAACACATGGGAGTGGTGAAATTAGAGCGATACTGTGCCCACCAGTGCTCCTTTCTGCTCTGTCATCAGCAGATCAGTTTGCTGAGGGGAGTTTGAGACAATCTAGATTTAATTGGCTACACTGGGAGGCTGGATTGGGACACTGGTGCGGACAAAGAGCCAGCCAGACTGTCTATTAGGTTGATTGTTACTAACCAAAGATTACAGAGTCCAATTACATTAAGCGGGGATTATTATCACTGGATAGGACAGAGGAAGAGATTAGTGAAAAGGGAGGAAGGGATGGAGAGATGAGGCAGAAGAGGTAGTATAAATGAAGGGGAGGTATAAACAGAGAAAGAAAAGATGTGGTGTGCTCTGAACTGGGGGGAATGGTAGCGAGAAATGAAAGTAAACAGGATGATTGATGCAGAAACACAAAAACCTAGACAATGACTGGAGTCATTGGATAAAAAGGAAAGAGAGAGATGTTCACTGTTGAAGAGAGCTCAGTTAACCGCAGATGGAGACAGTGGGTCGGCCAGGCTGGTGCCAGCGCGCACACACACACACAGACACACAGACAGACACACACACACAGCTGGACTCTTTGTAAGGAGGATTCAGTCCTGGGCATATGCTGGTCCCTGTAATTACACCCTGGCCCCAATACAAACAGAACTAGATAAAATTCTTACAGGGAAAAAAAAAAATGAAACAGCCTTTTAATATTCTATCTCCCTAAAACAACAGGCATATTCAAATCACAAACAGTCTAACCCCTAGGGGTGGAACAGTGCAACAAATTCACAGCTCAGAATGTACCTCTGTTTTAGGGTCATGGCTCAGTACAGCAGGGAAAACAAAAAATTTTTTGTCATTTACTGTGAAAAATGTAAACATTCAACAGTGGCTCATTGTCCATAATTTTTGACACCAACAGCTAAGACAATCAAATTCTGTTGTACTGTCAAAAAGAAAAACAAAACACAGCACAGCAAGTCAGTGCTGTTCTATCATAAGATTAATGCTACTTAATGATAATTACTTGAACAACTCGTGCTTGCTTACACCAAACAGCACAGCAGCCTGACTAACACACATACACAAAGGGACTAATTCTTTCTTTGGTCTGCAGGGAGAGGATGCCTGAGCACTATGGGGAGAAGGACTTGCCAGCCAGTCAGTTCTTGTCTCCTTCCTCTAGTTGACACATTGGGGTGACGCCTTTAAAAATAATGTGTTTGAAGCATTTCCACAGACAAACCCACCTTCAAATGAACAATGATGGCACACATTTGGACGCTAATCATTGTCTATTTCTAAATAACCAGGAGGCTGTAATGCTTGACTAACAGTGACTAGCATGTTACAGCTGATACACAACAGGTGCATTGCCACAAAATGTTCCAGGTAAATGCCTGCTCTGGAATTCATGTTCCCTGTGTCCCAGTAAGTGTTCATAGACTATTTTTATCGCAACTGTTTCCCTTCTAAACACACTTGCAGCTATACTCATTTAGCCTCAGTGTGGTAGTTGAGTTACACCAACCTATCTGAGCTTTCACAGGCTTGCTTCCTTCAAGTTGCTATAAAGTGGATCAGTGATAAGGCTGCAATACATGTACATGGTTTTGAGGTTTGACTGGTGCTTTTTTGTCTTTTTATTTTTTTAAATCTTGTTGTGTCCTCTTCTTGGAGAACTAGCAACATCAACCTTATCTCAATGAACCAAGTCTTAATATTTGCAAAACAGTAATGGATAGAAACAATGGATATCAATTCCCCACAGTAATGCTTGTACTGACATTATATATGTCAGTGTCCCTGTACGTTAGATTTGGCCTTAGATACAGATGGATTTGTAACAGCAAAACAATCCTACCTTAAAAAATATATGTACATGAGCAAAAATATGGGAGTGTATGACAAACACCACAGCAACAGTTTCATATGTTCTCAAGCTCAAATTTATTTAGCTTAATAATTTTAAGATTGAGTTTTTCACGACACAGAGAGCAGGTGCTTGTGCATAGGTATATCAGTGCTATTTTTAGTAGATGAAGGAAAGAGTCAATTCAATTTCTGTCAATTAGTGAATGGAACCCAACATGTATCGTAAGAGGCTTGTGTGCTGGATGACCTACTTTCAGCTCAAGTTCAAAGATCGAGGGTATTGAAAATATGTAATGATTAGATATACATAGCAGCCAGCTCAACTGCATCCTACCAATCTGACATGCAACTGTGAGTAGACTGTGAGTAGACTGTGCCAGCTCTGAGGATTACTGCTTGCCCGCTCTATCCAGATGTGCAAAGCCAACGTGGCTGCAGTGAAAGCTTGGTGCTTTCATTGGCAAAAAAAATCATTGGCAAAATCTAACTCAGGTACACAGCTAACATGAAGTGTATGCATATATGAAAACCGTCTGATGCTCTGGACAGATGAAAGCAGTTTGTTATCATAGCATGTGTGCACCTGTATGTAGAGCAAATTGAAGTTAATATATACACAGAGAAACTTGGCGTGAAAGTGGTGTTTTTAGACTTCTTCTGAAGCTGAAGTACAGAGGCATGCTGGCTTTTCAAAACTTCATTACAGGAAGTCTCATTTAGCCCTGTTGAAAGAGCAGCAGAGCCAGTGTGAGCAGAGCCAGAGTGCTAACATTATGCTAACATTAACACAAAGACAGAGACAAAAAGATGCAGATGGGAGAATGGAGAATAATGAATTAAAGAAGATAACGATATCAATTTGAGAGTGTGTGTGTGTGTATTTTCCACCCAAATTTCTGTAGGGAGTTTCTACAGCAGCAATGGTTCTGCCTTATCAGAGCTGCTCAGTGAGGATGTTGCTCCAATGAAGCGAGATAAAACTTTCAACAACTCTGCCTCAACAAACCACACACACACACACACACGTAAATGTGTTTCTTCCATCTGTGTGTGTAGCCATTTGCACCAAAGCACAGCAGAACAGATGTAGGAAACCAAATCCACCCATTATCGCTGACACATGCATTAACACTGGGAAACAAAGGGAAAAGAAAAGTATTCTTGAGTTAAATGCCTACGTACAGATTCTGATATTTCGAATGTAAAACAAATCAATTTAGTCAGAGTAAGCCTCACAAATACCACAGAAAAAGGATTTCAGAACTACCTCCTATTTAACACTCTGCGCTCATTTTCTGACAGCTGCTATCAAGCCAGCAGTTTTTTGTCGGGGATATCAGAAGCTGTTGCAGTAATTGGTCTCTCTCACTCTCCAGCAGGTCTTCTTGTTAGGCATTAGGCAGAGGTAGCTTGGGTTCTGTTCAAGAAGCCGGCTTAAATCCCAGTGGCATTTTGTGCCCTTTACTTTGACCTGGATTAACTGAAACTGTGAGCATGAGGCCATTATCTTCAGACTCTAGAAACCAACGACAAGTGAAAGAACGCTCTTCATTAGTACTGGCTTTGTATTACTTCAATGAAGCACAATAGGGCAAAACACCATAAACACATTGCAATATAATGCATAAATGCAACAATAACACAAATGTGTATTAACCTCCTCCATTCCTCGTCATATACATTAATCCAGGTAACCTTGTTTGATGAGGATAGTAGCAAATTGCTGTGTTTCTACGGTTTTGCTTATTTGTCTGTTGTTGTATGTGCATTTACTGTTTATTGTCTGTTTCATTGTCTTTCATCTTTTCGTCAGTATGATTCCTTTCCGACAAAGATACAGACCTCAGGGTACGGCATGTCTCTGAAAAATGGAGTGGTACTTCTTAGTGAGGTGGTAGTGAATTTGGTGCAGGTGTCCAACTTCAGATTAGACATAACATGTTTTTAAATGTTTCGAAATCCTCAAACCTTCTGATTATTTCCATGTTTATGTGTAAATATTAGAGATTTGCAATGTGGTCTCAGACTTTTGGACCCCAGTGTAGCTGAACAAGAAATGGTCTAACTGCAAAAATTGATTTGCTTGCATGTTATGTAACTTTGACCCAGCAGTTAGCTTGCTCAGTCGGCCGAGGCTTCACACGTTTGACATCCTTGGAAGTAATGCATCCTGGTATATGGAGGCACTGCCAGGCCAGCTCTGTGAGCAAGAGAACTCAGCTTTCTTGGTCAATATAGCACACACTGAGGAATTAATTGCTACATTTACACTGATTTGACAGCCAAATAACATGTGACAAAATTAGCCTTTAACTTATAAATGAAATGAAATGAAATTCTGGCAATAAAAAGACGAAACAGTTGTAAAAAACTTCTTGGAAAGAAATGGTATCACACCAAATCTTTTTAAATTATTTTTCTTCTGCTTACAATATGCCACTTATTTGCAACTTTCTTTTTTTTTTGGCCGTAACATGGTATTTGTTGTGTAAGTGAATAGGATGTTTTCTTTATTGTTCTGTCTTTTTTGCGTGTGTTTTTGCAGTGTGTTGAGCTCTCTCTACTACTGCACCATTTTAACATTGCTGGATTCCAGTTCACACAAAGAGTTTTTATTTCTTTCACAAACCCATTGAGTGGGTGAGGACTGAAAGTGGGTGAGGATAAAACCAGCATAAATGGCGGGATGGTCACGACATCCTTCTACAGAAATGCTAAACCAGAAAGGCTTTGACTGCGGTATAAAAATGTTACATTCTGTACTTCTATTATGTATTTTGTAGGGAATATTTTTGTACCTGCTGATGGACAAGGTGCAGTCAATGGCGGGCCGTTTGGTCTTGGGGATGGAGTAGAGCGGGTACCGGTCACCATGGCGAATAATCACCTGGACAGACAGCAGCTTGTAGTCAGCAGGACTGTGACCTGTAAGAGGAGACTCCCATTAGCATCCACATTTCTCCAAAGTAACAAGCAGTGTAAAGAACAGCTATTTTGGCATTAGTGATAGTTTTACCAATGCTTATAAAAATGGTTTCTAGAACAAAGCAATGAATCAAAAATAAACCTCTCTGAATGTTTCACAGCGGTTATGTTCTAAAGCACAAAGAAACACAGTCACACCTCCCTACACCTCTCTGCATCCTGTCAGCTGTGCTTTACAAAGAGTGAAAGTAGGCTCTGAAAGCGACCTGGTCGCTATGTTTTTATAGAGTCCTGACCTCACACCCTGTGCGCACACCCACTGCCCAAAGGTTGAAACTTTCAAATAATTTCTTCATTGTGAGTGCGAAGAATTGACTGTCGGCTGTGTGTGTGTGAGTGTGTGTGTGTGTGTGTGTGTGTGTGTTTGAGGTTAGGACTAAATTTAGAAGGTAGTAGAGACCATGATGCTTGATGACACAAAGATCATGTCAGAGACAATAATACCACCTGAAAAAAGAAAAGGTTCATGATTAATTTTCAATAACTTCTAATCTAAATTTAAAAGATGAAATGGATTTTTGTTGTTTGGAGACAAAACTGCCATTCAGAGATAAGCAGAGTGAAATTCAATTAGTAGTGGCTGGTACAACGTGTCTTAGGCGGTGAAGGATATCTGTATGATCGCCTGAGGCAGGGCTGACTTTTCAGAGGGGAAAAGAAAAAACAAGGCTCC
The DNA here is from genome assembly GCA_037975185.1 of Centropyge bicolor. Classification (NCBI taxonomy): domain Eukaryota; kingdom Metazoa; phylum Chordata; class Actinopteri; family Pomacanthidae; genus Centropyge; species Centropyge bicolor. The sequence continues at coordinate 100,710 of JBBMOC010000064.1, read as the reverse complement.
CTGCTGCCATACTGTAGAGAGAGAGAGAGCACTGCAGCATTATGGATGATGCAATCTAGTGAAAATGTCTTTCACACAATTAACACATCCCCCGAGTCATGACACACTAAATCTGACATTATTACTATATTAAGAATTTATACGCTGTCCATCAAATTGGGTGATTCTAGTAGCTGATCTAAATTTGTTTTTAATGCAGCGAAACAGTGATGCTGTGACACTTGCTGCTGCTTAATTGGAAAGAATTAACTTAGCAAGTTCATCAGCCATTGCTGTCTAATATGAGTTCAGATTTAAGTCATTCAGAAACACTAATCACTGACGTCACACATCATATCCACAGGCTTTTAGTCTTTAGTTAGACAGTTTTGTCAGTGTGCAGATCTCACCCTCCCAGGCCTGTTCAGTGCGGTTAGGAGTGTTGCAGTAGTGGTAAGCCTCAGATATGGGATTGGGTTCCTGGGTGTGAGGCAATGGGAACACTCTCTTTCTGCTCTTTCCCAGACCCACTCCGACACCTCCATCTGCAGCCTGGAAGGGTCGCTCCTCCACTATCGGAGTGGTGGGGATCAGATTCACTGTTGAAAAAGAAAAGGAAAGTTGGTGTGGAAACAAAGTATAAACAAAGTGAAAAGGCTGTAAAAAGTGGAGGCCATGTGAAAAAAATAAACAGAACAGAGGAAAAGAAGACTAAGGCCCACTGCAAGCCTCTCCCACCAGGCTCCACAAACTTGTGTGCACACCCACAAATTTTAGTGTAACATGGTGACATGTTAACATTTGCCAATTAGCACTAATCACAGTTATTTGGTATTTGACGAGATGGTGATGCTGGATGAAAATTAAATGGATCACCAAAAAGATTTTAATTCGTCCCGGGGGGAACATGAATGTCTGTACCAAATTCTATGGCAATCCATTCAACAGGGTTGAGACACTTCACTTAAAAAACCACAAATGGCAAGCTCATGGTGATGCTAGATGAACAATCAGTGGAACACCAAAGTATACCACACCACTACAGGACACAGCATCTGGGAACCATGAATGTCTAAACAAAAATTTGTGTCAATCCAGTTGTTCCAAAGTTTAAGTTGGTAGAGCTGAACTCTACCTTTTGGAAAATTAGTGTTACTGCTCTCTGAGACTGTTATCGCTGTCTCACAGTTACTTGGGTTAATGACCTTAAGTTTTCTATCTGGAGATGAAAAACATGGTCCTAACCTTCGCTAGTTACGGGAAGTCTATGTTGAATTGTGGGACCAAAGTAATTGTACTTGTAGGTTTGAGTCATGCAGTAAACTTGGAATTCACAGATGCAAATGAGCTCTGTGTGAACACCCACATTAGATGTGTATCTGCATACCTGATGCGGAGCTGCAAACCTCAGTGCAAACCATCTTTATGCACTCCCACATTGGTAATTATTTGTACAAATGTTTTTGATTTGTTCACAAAATAATCTCTTCACAGATTTGATCTGTTTCAATCTATTTGTTCAGGTATGTTTTTTAAATATTCAAACATTTTAAATAATTTCATCGAAACTTTTCATGCATTTAAATGGATTCATACAAAATATTTCAGATATGTTAATACACAGCTATAATACTTTTGTCCCCATTTTGAATCCATAGATGTAGATATATTTTACTGGATACGTAAAACTCTGATCTGATGATGGCCCAAGATGAAAAGTCAGTGGATCACCAAAGTCATTTAGATTTATCCTCTGGAGACCATGGCTATCCTAAATTCCATGGCAATCCATACGACAGTTTTTAAGATATTCCACTAAAAGACAAAAATGTCAACTTTAAAAAGACAATAGAGAAAAAGTGAGGTGGATTCATCATGTGGACATCATAAATAAATGTATAGAATTCCATTACAATTCATCTGATATTTGTTGAGATTTTTTAGTCTGGATTGAAGTGGTGAACCGACGGACAGACCAACATTGCAAAAACCCAGAGCAATACTAGTAGCATGGCTAAAAAAGAGGGGACATTCATTTTGGCAAATGAAAATGTGGGACCTAAAAACTTGCTAAATGTAGAGATTTAAGAAAGATTTACAAACACTCATATTCACAAACAGTAACAAGAAAAGTAAAAAAAGACACCTGACTGAGTGCCTAAAATTAAAAATCTATTCAACTGTAGTTCATCTCCATGTCAACAGCTCTGTACCCCTAAACCCCTCACTGCTACCAATGTGTTGCCTGGACACCGGTAACCTGTGACCCCTTGGAGAAATGGTCCAATAAGAACAGAGATGTTGTGGGAACTGGAAGGCCCTTTCACAACGTTTCAACTGTGAAGAAAAAGAAGCTGAACCCATGCAGCCCTTTGGCAAGACACATATCCAAATCCTGCTTATGTCACTCACACACAAATCAGAAATCCAAGCTGGCAAGTCAACTATGCAAATATTGCATCCTGCTGCAGAGAAAGAAGAGAGGCCCTGCCTGCCATAAAACCTGACAAACTATAAAGCACAGAGCTAATGCTTTCTCATTGCTACAACAACTCTCAGACTGAGTTCATATGTATACACAGTGCGCAGCAGGGGTAGAGGATATGCTTTCCATATTGATCAATTTTGGTATTTATCATGCTACAAATTTTGATAATGCTGGCAAGTTGAAGAGCATCATGATAATGACTGAAGCCTGAGGAAACCAGAGTATTTGTTTAGTTAAACTAAGCACACCGTTTATTAAAACAAAAAATAAAATGAGATAAACATTTCACTGCTCAAACATGGCTTGGTTTAGAATATATTTTGTGATGAAAGAATATATTGAATAGGATCTAAATGTAAAGATTTAACTTAATCTTTACATTTAACTTAACTGATTTCACCGACTGACGATATATTTTGCAGATCGTTTGAATGTGTGCTTTGTTGTTTTTGAGATAACTTAACCACTTTCATATAATTGGCTTGGTGTTACCTTTTGTGTTTTCCTCAGCATTGGAGGATAATGTTAAGCTTACTTTTGCCACTGTAGCATAACAAGTTCTGTATGGTTGTATAAAACAAACAGGGTATGTGTGAGGACATCATGCTTATGCAAGTTTGTGTTCTGCTTGTTCAACAAGTGTTTGATAAAATGACCAGCCTGTCTGCCTTCTGTAGCAGTTATGGAAAATGAGCATTGGTGTCGTTGACTCTAGTAAAACATATCCTGACGTCTGTTTCATTCTCTCCACTGTGGGCTCCGCTATGAAGATGCTGCCGTGCGCTGTGTGTGGAGGAGCTCAGTCCCATCCTTGTGCAAACAGGTAGCGACAGAGAGAGCAGAGGTTGTTTGATAGTGATTGTCCTGTATTAAGCCTGTTTTATCACCCAGCCCTAGTGTGCAGTCAGCCAGGTGTTCCACACTGTCTTTCTCTGGCATTCATACCTACAATTTTCCACTTCCTCTTCTCTCCAGCTGTGCTCACAAAGTGCTGCAGACATTTTTGCAAATATCCACATATAACTTCTTTTTTTTTGAATAATCGTATTAGCTATTTAATTAAGCAAAAATGGCAAATATTTTCTGGTTACAGCTTTTCTGTTTTATATGATTATACATTTAATATTCGTGGGCTTTGAACCTGACAAAACAAGTAATTGGAACTATGATGGCCATTTTTACTTTTTCTGGCATTTTATAAACTAATAATGGTAAAAACAATCAGTTGATTAACAATTATCTTTCCAGCATAAATACTACACTTTTGATGGTTTCAGCTTTTCGCCAGTGGATGAAGTTCCTACGTTGTCTTGCATTTTAGCAAACTGAAGCTCTTTGATTGAATTGTGCACTTGAACAAAACAAGCCACTTGAGGATTCCACCTTGTGTGTTTTTGTTGTGTTTAATTTTTGCTATTTTCTGAAACAGACAAACTGATTAACTAGTCATTCAAAAAACAAAATCAACAGATGAACTGACTCTGGAAATAATTTTAGCTGGAGCCCTAAAACTGCTATTGCATGACATGACGATGAAGCAACAACCACAGCAACCACAAATGCTCATATAAAACTTCACTTCAACTTCAAAATATGAAGGGAATTTTAAAAAGATGCACAAACAGGACACAAGCAATATTTGTTCTCTCCTCAACATGAGAAGAGATTACTGTATCACTTCATCTGAAAAGCTGACACACAGCTGTGAAAATGGATATGCAATGGTTTCTATTTTAATTATCCTGTAGTAGTAGATAAATACTGAATAGTGAGCACATCGAAGAACACTTTGAGGGAATGAGGTGAGAAAACGTCATAACTAGCAACTGAGAAACCATTTCAACCAGCCAAAAAAGCCTAGTCTCAAGTCAGAATAGACATAATAAAAGTCTGACAAAGTCAAGGTCCAGCCAAATTCAATTGCAGTTTACTGGTGTTTGGCACTGGGAACCACACCTAGAACACTACAGCAAAGCACCTTTAAATGAAAAAAGTGGTGAAATCCATGTGAATGGTGGGTCTGCATTAAAAGAGTTAACATTTTCTATATGAAGATTTCTGCATTAACTCACCACTGATGAGGAAGAAAAGTAAGTGTGCGGCCACGGCGGAGACCATTTTGACGACTGTTTGGTAGCTTGAGGTCCAGCCACACACACTGGAGCTCATTCATTAGTACAACCTGTCCCCCTCTACGCTCTGTGCCACATACTCTGCCACCTCCCACCCCCAGCTACCCATCCCCACACATACACACACACACACACGCCTGCCTGGACTAACCAAACTTTTGGAGGCCAACTCATTCAGTCACCTACACAATGGAGCTTTTGTAACTTGCTGCCCAACACTACCAAGTGCATACGCAGCAATGGCACACAGAGCACACTGTAGCACCAAATACAGTCATGGGCAATTCATGCACCCACATTGGATGTGTGTTTCCAACTTTCCATCCACCCACATTAGATCTTACAAACACAAAACGAGACTGTCTGTGAGGGCTGTCAACAATGCTCACAACTCAGTTTGACACTGATATACACTGTCGCATTTCTTCTTGAATTTGAATGACATAACACTCTGTTTATATAGACACACATACACACACACAGGCATCCTTAATCACAAAAACAGAGCTAAACATAGCACACCCTGTTAAATCTTCCACCTCCGTGTGTTGCTGAACCTGAGTCATTATGCATACACAGGCACAGCTTGACGTCTACTTGAAGGCATGAGCAAAGAAGTGTTGTGCCTCAAAGATGCACACAAACACATTTCTGTCAGCTATCGCACCGCAGTAATTAGGGGGTGAACAGGTACTCACAGAATGTGGTTTGCCTGAAATTAAGAAGGCGTGCGCCCACTTACCCGACTCGAAAGTGTTCTGTGCTGGAGTAACCAAAAACCAGTGGAAGTGTAACAAATATTGACTGTCAGTACAAAGTACTGTGTGGGTGGATTGATATGGCAACCTGCAGCTGTCCATCATAACAGACCTTGTAATTCACAAATTTTTGATTTTACACATCACACTCTCTGTCACATGTACACAAATAAGATAAAAAATAAGATAGTGGGGAAATTTGCAATAGTTATTCCGTTGCAAGGTTAGTGGTCACTCTTGCTTTCAGGGAAGTGATCAAACACAAAACTATTTACAACTTGGGGAGACTGTGCTTTGTGGCTTTATAAACAATATGCAGGGATACAAACCGTGACATCCAGCTCAGTAAATTTAATTAAGCCCTAACACTTGGCGATACAGCAAAAGCTAGGGATCTAGCAGCAAGGCCCTTGAGAGCGCCCATGCTGATCCGAGTCCTGTAATATGGAGCATCTTCTGATACAGCAACCTCACACAATACAGCATTGTATAAATCTGAAACAGTGCAGTGGGTTTGACTGCTTCAGCAAAGTGGCTGCTGCAGCTCATGTTGCATCCTCAGTGCAGCCTCCTAGCCTCAATGCTGATGGGATTTACCAAACTAAAAATTTAACTGTCTCAACCTGTTCAAGTCAACAGTTATAAAAAAGGAGTCTGTAAAAAGAACTCAGGGCACAGTTAGCACCAGCTTTAAGAACTTCCAATTTATATACCTAAATAATCCCATAGACCACGTCAGTTAACCACAACTCTGTCAGTAGATGGCACATGTCAGACACTGGAGTCAAACAAAGGAACAAACAGCAGAATGTCACAGGGCTGTCAGCAAGTTGACTGTGAAAGATTTACTGTCCTTCATTACAGTGTACTCCATGTTAGAGAGCGTAGCATAATTCATTAACTCAGCATGAGCGGTCGTGGCATCAGAGATAACTAATTTTGTATTGCCTAAGTTTGTTCACATTTTAAACTGTGGGGAGATGATGATGTCATGTCTTTATTTTTTGCAAAGATTTATGGAGAATACTATCAATAAGAGTATCAATTCGTATCATACTGATAAGCAGCATCAGTATCGATATTTGTATCAATAAAACACGAACAAAATCAACCCCTGCCAGACATAGCCTTTTTTGAGTCAATATCTATTCAGAATGGTTTAGTGGCACAGTGGTGAGCACTGTCACCTCACGGCAAGGACTTCCTGTGTGGAGGTTCTTCCTGTGTATTCTCCCCATATCTGTGTGGGTTTTCTACACCTTTCAGCTTCAGTCAGTCACAGAAAGTGCTTATTAGGTAAACTTGAAACTCCACATTTCTGCTGATGTAAATGTGACTGTTACTTCCCTTTCACACATGCGCTTTGGTTTAATTAGCCCAGGAAAAGGGAAACAAGACAAAGAGTCTAGGGCCATGCTCTGCACTTGAGCTACATGCTCGCATCAGCATCACATCTGGGTTTAAATGTCAATGTAGTTGATCTCACAGCACAGTTGCTCTTATTAACCTGTATTTTTCATGTTTTGGCATTGTAGTGATCACATAATGATCCTCTACCTTTGAAGGCAGAATCATCAGCTGATCCTCATAGTCAAACGGGAAATGCTCTATAAGATACATCGAGAGATGTCTCGAGTATTGGGACAAATTTTAAAGGATTAGTATCGACTAAAACAAGCAGACCAACATCCGATCCTTTCTTTAATGTCGGGCTCTAAAGTGCAGCTTCCAGTGAAAACAGTGTGAGACTGTCAGTGAGAGTGACTGTGAGTTGTGTCACTGATGTACTCATAATACACACATTCACTCAATTCACTCAACACTAAAAAATCTCTCCCTTCTCACTGGCAACAAACAGAGTACAAAACCAGGTAGTAGCTTCTCATTTTTAGCTGGCACCATCCATCAATTTCATCAGTTAAAATGAGAAACATTGTCACAGTAAGTGACATCAGCTGTTGCTAATTCATGTTAATTCCATGAGTAACTTGATCTGTTACACTGCTGTGCAACCACTGGTGTTTCTGTAGTCCCAGCTGCTCAACCCGAGTGATGCGTCTTCTCTCTAGCTGATCTCACATCAATTTCAGGATTCACATTCTCCAAGTTAAATTTCATATCATATTAATAATTTAAGCTCATCAACTTGATAGTTTTGAACCAGGTCTTTCAAGCAGCTCATGAAAAATAAGTTCTGCCAGAATTAGTAGCTACAGTTGTTACGTCAATGTGTCAGATATATATTATATTATACCAAAATTTATGTAGATGTAAGTACTGGATCGGAATCATGGGGCCAGTTTCACAAAGATCGACTATGGCTTAGATCAAACCAAGAGACTTCAGATGGACGTCTAAATTCATCTGTTTCACAAAACTGTCTAGTTCTTCACCATTTTAATTAGGACTGATTTGCTATGAATTCTGGGTAAATCAATACTTCTTTTCAAACTTCAAAAACAGGGCTGACCAAGCAACAACATCAAACCTCCCTTTGCCTTCTTAAAAATTTAACACTATGGTAAAGAGTGTGACAACATAACATTTTCCAGTTAAATAAAATCTCAACACAGTGCGACCCGTAGCAGAGCTAAGACGCTGTGGCGGATTAATGTGGCAGGACCCAGTACATCTGTTAACTTGTCAGTCAGGCCCAGGATACTTTCCAAACTGACCATGTCCTCACTGCCACCTGTCAGCACGAGTCACATAGTGCTTAGTTCACAGCATAGACTGGTTCAGAGTCAACCCAGGGGTACGATGACTAACATTTTCGCCTTAAAATAAGTCAGTCATTGTGTTTGCAAAACTGTCTTACTTGCATTCAACTAACCCGAGAGCAAAATGAAGACTGGCCTTTTGTTCAGAAATGTATCCAGATTTCATCTCTGCTCTCGTCTCTTTTTTGAAGGCACATGGTATCTGCCGCTGATAGCACAGGGACAATCGGTCTGATTCAGCAGTGAGGGCAGACACCGTAGGAAGTAAGAATTTGAGGTATGTGGTGAGAAGAAAAAATGTGCAAGGTGCTTGGAGCTCTGCCTATTTAACACTTAACGAGACTTGTGGATGGATTATTGTTTTGGAAAAGTTACAAAAATGTGATGAACAGCATTTTGTTTGAAGTATATTTTGGGCCTTAAGTGTAAACTTGTCTCTCTCTCTCTTTTCCTTGCCACATGCCACATCTCATTCATTTCATTCCAACTCTTCTTTAATCACTGTGCTTAAACTTCTCTTGTTCCTCACAGGCATCCAACCTTTCCATTTCTTCTTTTATATCCTCCCATGACATTCCCCTCTTGCTGTGAAACTACCAGCACTCCTGGAGCACTTAACTCCCATCAAGCTCTGCTTCACCTTTCCCTTTACTTCTGCTCAAAATAGTTCCCTTTCTCTGTGTTTCAGTCACTTTGCTTCCCTCCCTTGCAGTTGTCCTCCCCGAGTGCCTCTTAGCTCCGTGGCCACTTTCCCCTGGGAGTCCCCCATGTGTCAATCAGCGTGCCAATCGCACCCTGTGTCGCCATGTTCACAGCCATCCAAGTTTTAATTGGAGATAGCCTGGAGCCAGAGAGAGGCATTTACTCCACCATCGATCATCATCCGCCACTCAGTCTCTCATGTTAATGGTCAACAAACGATAATAAATACATGAATGGGCTTTCTTAAGAGCAAGGGGTCAGTGAGACAGAAGATATTGCGGAGACATAGACAGACTGAAACGCAGTGAGCGAAGAAGATGATTTAAAAAATGAAGAGAAACATGGAAGAAAAACAGAAGCGGGCAATCTATTAAACATGAGGAGAAATCCCATATGCTTTCATCCCATGCTTCTGCTGGATAATGGTTCAAATCCGTCTCTACAGTATGTGTGATGAATAAATGATGACAGCAGCTTTTCTCCAAAAGTACTACTGGTCAAAAAATAAAGTCAGGGCTGCTTTGAAAGAGAACTGTCTCACAGGAAACAAAGTCCATCACTTTGAAAAAAAAAAAACCCAAAAATAATTATATTTCAACTCTAGAGAAAAGAAAATAGACAGGAATGTATCCAAATACCTGCAGTTATTGAGGTGTGGTTGCTCTCATTATAGTGTCTTTCTCTGCCTCCGAGTGTTTTACAAAAGAAGAAGATTACAGACCAGGAGGTGAAAAAGACTTTGATCGTGAGATATTAATAATAATTTAGACAGCAACCTCCTTTTAAACAGTCAGGCACACACTATTATCGAGTGGAGGAGGAGGAAGGGAGTGATGACTGAGGAGGCAAATGTGCACTCGGGGTCACATTGTGTAAACACTCGACAAGCAAGGGCCTATTTCCTTGTGCAATGTTTTTTTTTACCCCTCAGATCTTGTATTTAAAGCAACAGAAGAAGAGTGATGAAGAGAAAACCGAACTGAAGCTTTCAGTTGCCGAAGCATACTCAGTTTAGTTTAAATGAGGAGACAGAATGTCCAAAAAAAGCTGATAACGGACAGCTCTGGGAATTTTGGCAAACATGTAGTCTAAAATACCAGCTCTGTCTCACTGAATTCCACTCTAATCTTGTGTGTGTGAGAGCATGATTTATACGAGCCTAATCCTATATGCTTGTCCAGACACAAGCTTACAGTCTACACAAACACTACCACTGCATCGGGGTTTTCAGGAATCCTGCGCAAAGTGGCTTAATCTTGCACATTTTACATCAAAACACAAATTTCCATTTGTGCTGCATGCCCCGCCTGCTTCATCACCCACTGGTTTTTCCAATCATGCCTGTGAGGCTTGCAAATCACATCCAGTGCAGGAGAGACGTCTCCATTTACTGAGCGGTGGTTTCCTTGCATTCACTGTGGCTGGCTGGGATACACGGTCCAGACAATACCTACAGCAGATGCTGAACAATGACTTGATGGGGAAAGGACACAACTGTGTACACCTAGGCATTCCACGGCAGATGTGAGCGTGTTGCCACAGACTCTCCAGGGGTTTCAGAGCATCCAGAGGCCCACTGTTGGTGTTGGATATTAATAGGAAGTCTATAGGGGATTCTGCTTTGTTTTCATATGAATGGGGTCTCTTGAGTGGGAAAGCAATGAGAGGATATGCATGTATGAACACAAACACAAATGCAAACAGAGGAACACAGGATTTTTCGGTTGAACACAACATCTTTTTCACATTAACATCTGAATACAGGGCCAGGGCTTCAGAGAGAGGATGAATATGTAAAGCAGGTGAGTTGAACAGAAACACTAACGGTGCACTTACAGAACTGGAGACTCAGACTGATGACGGCCAACGCAGCCCCGCCCACCACCACCAGGAGGAGGAAGCGGTTACGAGCCAGCATCTTGTCATGTGATTGGTCCTCGTCCCTTTCCGTCAGCCATCCAGACCAGGGCCCATCCGTGAAATCTGGACACAACAGAGGGAGTGAGCTAATGAGAATGTAGGTCATGTGGTAACCATTTTAGAATCTGCTCAACTTTCTTAATTTCATATCATTTAGCAAAATTATTATCTTAGGGTTGCTTTCTCAGTGGGAGCGAGCTTTTGATGAGCAGTTGTCAGATTTGACTGAGCTTTGAGAGAAAAAGGAGGAGAGGAAGTACACTCTGTATGCATCTATCCGAAAGTCTGACTTCTCAAGTTGTCAAAGAGTTTCCACCAATGAAAACTAAAAGGAATGCACCAATCTGGTGTGTCACATGGGTATTGGCATCCATATAATGACCTTATTCAGTGGATTGGGTAATGGTGTGACCAATACCAATTAAATAGTTTTCTGTTCAGCTCTGTTCATTTTCCATCTAAAATGCAAAAAGCTGCACAGGCTTCTCATAAATTCTTTTAAATGTAAAGACAGCACTGGGCTTTTATTGCAAAACCAGGATGACAAATGAAATTTAAGTTAGCTAATGGTATCAAAATTTTCTCCACTTAGTGTTTCTCACAGCAGAACGACATTATCCACATTTTTTGCCTGGGGGTAATTTTGTAACTTTGCACGGACAGAAAACATTTTACCACATGTATAACAAACTGTGATGAAGGAGAAGGACTCAGGAAATAAGATACATCCAATTAACAAAAAAAATTTGGCAACTGGAGTTAAGACTAGTGGAGCAGCTACACTGTTTTGTTTGGGGGAGGAGACAGACCCATGAGGGTGAAGTAGTTTTAAGAGATGTAGATGTGGCTTGCATAGGGAGGTTTTGGTGCATCCTAGAAACTCTACTGTGGAGGCCTGAAGCTTTATAGTAGTGACAGAGCTTGATCACATTTCAGGAAACAGGACAGATGTGCTTCACATTAAAGGTAAGACAAAATGGAAAAAAGGACCCATCGTTTGGGCATCTAATGTACCAATCTGTCTGGATTCTAGAAAAATCAAAACATGCCATGTCTACATATCAAAACTCCTCTCAGATAGTCTTGATATTTCTGGTTGTCATCAACATCAGACAATCACTGTATCGCAAACAAATTCTGGTTCCTCAATGTATAGTGGCGAATTTAAACTGACATCAATTAGTAATTTCCAACATGTAAAAACACAAGTGAAAGAAGCTGCAACATGCTACTTTATTCTTATTACCTTCCTGAAAACGTACAATATTTGTAATTGTAATTGATGAAATGTAATTGTTGAAGGTTTGTGCAAAAAGGCGAATCAATGAGACAAACTGACAGCTCTTTCTGAAGGTTTCTTTCCTGAGAAACAAGAGGGAGGACCAACCTAAAACTGCAGTAAATGTAGCCCTACACAATAAACCCTACCATTAGACAGTCTAAAAATAATCCCAGCCGGAGTGTTTAAGCCTCAGTCTAACCCAAGTACAGTAAAACGATGCTCCAGGCACAACTGGAGCCATTTCACTGTCTCAAACCTGTAGCTTCATGACTCGAAGCAGCAAACCCCAGTCACAATTCTGCACATTTAAATAAGGTGTCACTTATTAGTAAAGGTGTAAACCAGAAAATTAATACACTTATCTCTCACGAATACATTTTAAAAACGCACTTATTGAAATGAAACATCACCTAAAATCCACCTCTGTCAAACATAACGGTTTCAATAATGGATGATTGTCACATCAATTTTTTATCTAATGAGATAGGTTTAAATATCGAATTCATCAGTGATCTTTACATAAATTCTCAACCGCTCGATCTGCTCCTGGGTTTGCGTCAACAGGCAAAACCAAACTCCATTTCCACAATTCAAACCATTTATGAAGTGACAACTGCAATTAGTTTAACGTTACTGGACAAAAGTGCCTGCTAGTTATCATAGTTGGCTAACAGTTAGCTAGCTAGTCACGTTCATTAATCTCGTACTGTTAGCTTAACAAGTCCAGTGAACCGGCTCATGGAGGAGCACAGCACATGGAGCCATGGCTGCTGTCATGTATGTTATCGTGGACTTTTGTAAACTTTATTTCTACTTGTTGCTTCCATGTGCAGGACTGGAGATATGTCACCGTGCTGATGTGTAACTTAGCTTTGTGTTGCTACTCAGTGAGCGAGTCAACACGTTAAAAGGGTACTTCAACAAGCGATGCACAAGACGGACAAGAAACACTACGTGCACATCTCCCATCATCAGAAATGATCCATAAAATATCCTTTCTGACATTTGCCTTACCTGCAGGAGCTGAGTGTCTCCAAGCCGCAGACAACCGGGTTAAACACTTGAATCCAGCGCTCCGGGTTCTCCAGTGTGACCGACTGCCGACAGAGCGGCTCAGAGCGGCGTCAGGCTACACACAGTGTGCAGCAACACTTCCGGGGACGACTTTCAAAATACAACTACAACTACTATGCAGGGAGTGTAAGATTTTAAGACATCATCATCATCATTGGACATCAACATTAAGAGTCCTGTAAATATATAATTACATGTACTTCGCATATTCAATTCAATTCAAACAACTTTATTTATCCTTGAGGATCAATTTAAGACAGTGGAGCCAAACAAAGCAACAAAAGTAAAGCAAGACGGTGGCAGCTTTAAAGAAGTCGCAGTGCAATAAATATTAGGAATACTGTGACCAATTTAAATCAGGAAACAATTACTGAATATTAAGCAGAAAGTAACGAATACTGAATGAGACATTAAGATGTAAATGACACGTGCAATGGAACAGTGTAATGAAATAAATATTGTGACCGATTTTAAACAGTAAACAAATACTGAATGAGGTAGTAAGGTGTAAATGATATGCGCATTGTTAAGAGTTCAATATAGTTGAATTTAAGTTGAATAGATCAAACCTAGTGAAAAATTATTTGATGTCCCCATCCTCCCTCAGTGTCAAACATCTCTCCTTACCAAACTAAAACACACTCACCTTTTTCATTCTAACTCTCTGATTTTCCAAAACAAATCAATGAATGTGCTTGAATGATAGTAATTAATGAGCAAGGCCTTATACATATGTCTGAGAGAAAATATTAAATCATCTATCAATAAGGCTTACTTAATGCACTTAGGCAATTATGGGTGGATCTTGGTGTTACTTGAAACTATAAATTTATAGGTTGTGAGAAAATAGATGCAGAAATTCCAGCTTTTGTTTAGAGGACAAAGGGACATTAGCGAGAGCAATGTGCTTTTAATTTGAAATTAAAATGTATTGTTTCCGGTACTACTTAAAGCTTTCTCTTTATAACTGTGGGAAAACGGGACTAGTTGGTTTGTGGACATTCAGCCAAAGTCCCAACCTCACTGCCCCACCTACTGGACCAACAGCAGCGGTGCATGTGCTGCTTTCCGGGCCTCCTCACTGCTTAGTATTGGATGTGGTTTATTCAAACGCTTTGTAGATGAGAACATAGTAATGTAATAGTGGATGTGGTTTTGTTTGACAGACATACAGATGCTAGAAACCACAATGTTGACAATTTACATCAAAATATAACATTTAATTGAACTAACTTTTTTGTTATAATGACATATTATAACACATGACATATAAAATGTATTTCATTTTGTCCATCCATGGTAAAATGATGCTTGTTTCTCCAACATCAGGATGATATATGGGTGACCTGAAGACCTTTAGTCTCCATCAATAAGCCTGCAAACAAACGCTTTACCACTCTCTTGTGTTTGTACGTCTCTGTGAATCTCCTCTATGTGTTTGGAGGGAAAGACACTCACACAACCACTGCAGACACTGATTGACTGTAATCTCAAGTTATCAGTACTTCTGGGAAAACCTTTTTTATTGTTACTTTGGAAATACATTGGGTCTGCACCTCGGCAGAAATAACATGAAAAACAGGTCTGGACCTTTTTAATGTCAATGAACACAAAATAAATAAAGATTAATAGACAAGATGATATAGAATATATATATTATTATAATAATAATTATTAGATTATTATTATTATTATTATTACACATAAATCTTCTCCAGCTGAATTCATGGATTGTGATGGATTGGACTGAAATGTGAAACTGTAGAAAAATATATTTTAAAAGTTGTTGAGAATTTTTGAAGAGAAGAGAAGAAAGACAGAACTTTCAAAAAGAAGCGGGTTGCTGTTTGGAGGAGAAAAGATTCAATATAAGCCATAACAACATGAAAAGGGAAGGAGTGAGGAATTTTGCTTCTTAAATGCACTTATGACCGTTGTGTCTTTCAGATAACCTGCTGATCCAGCACAAATTAAAAAAGGGGAAGTAAAATATCCGGCAGGCGTGACATTTGCTGTACTAACTTTTAAAAAGGAATTGTCTTTTAAAATAGAAATTGTCATTTCTCAGTCTATTTTTCCCTTTTTCCGTTTTCTGTGTCCTTCCGTGTACATATAAATGCACAAATATTCTGCACACACATGCTCACATACTGTGATACTGTATATTCCATATTTCCTTATGATATCAATGATGGAAAGCTATTAAGTACATTTACTCTTGTACTGTATTTAAGTAAACTTCTGTGGTACTTGTGCTTGAGAATTTTAATTATATGCTACTTTCTACTTCTACTCCACTACATTTCCGAGCAAAATATTGCACTTGTCACTCCACTATATTTAACTTGATAGCTGTAGTTACTTTAGAAGCTCATAAACATGATGTATTGTTGTACAGTAAATCAAACCGCTTGCTATATGTACTATACAACATAACTATAAATCAATTCTGGTTCCATATGAATTCATGAGCAATAATTATCATGGTACAACATATAACAACCTTAAAGGGGCAATTTAGCCTTTAGTGGATACTTTTATGCTGCAAATTGTGCTGGTATTAGTTTTACATAAGTACAGTTTTGAATGCGTACTATTTACTTGTACTGGAGTAATTTTACAGAGTGGCATTTCTAACACTTAATAGAGTACTTCTACCACTGGGTGACAAGGTCTGAGTTTCTGTAGGGCCACAGTCTCTTCTTTCATTCTGTAGTTGCAAAACAATGCCTTCTTACTACCAAACAAAAGTTAAAAATACACCACTATGAACACAAGATGATGTTTTTTCCAGATTGCATGCGTGTTTAGGCATATATCAGTAAAAAGATTAATGTTGAAAATAGAGATGGACAGTAGACAATTGGGCTAAAGGAAAGGTTGGAGAAGGTCCTATTATCATTTTATTTTGTGATAATTTGTCTCAGTCATTAACATTCATGATACATGACATAGAATCAAACTGGCCACCTTTATTAATGAGCAAACCACAAACTTTTATGGTCACATTTTAAGCTTACAGGGGAGAGTGTTTTATTACCCAAAAAAGGATTTTGATTGGAATACTTCTTTAAAGCCCATTTATGATGATTTTGTGTGTGTGGTTGTGATATTTTTCAAATTATTTTAATGGCATATGTTTTTGTTGGCAGAACATTTAGTCAATCCTGTTAAAAAAAAATTGCAGGTTTGGTCTGTTGCTTTTTACTACAATGTCTTTTTTTTATATTACCACTGTGGGGTGCTAAAGTCAGATCATTTAAATCCTATGTGGAGCTTCAAATTGCATTTTGGGATGATTGGGAATTATTTCAAATATTTCAATACATTTGATGAAGATTTGAAGTTTAGTTCAGAAATATCTCTCGCAGTATTTTGGATTTGCAAGTGTGCCATTTTAAAGCAATGGTTATGAAAATGAGATGAGTGGTACAAAGTTAACACACTGGTCGTCCCCAGACTGCTGCTGACTGTCCTGTAGCGCTGCCATCTGGTTGCTACTAATCAGTGTTATCGTGCCTGCAGCACACTGCTGTGTGCTCATGTGGTTAGCAAATTCTCCAAAGAGGCACTGGGTTTACTCACATTCAGCCTCAGTCAGAGCAAGACACCAAGATGTGACTCTGAAAAACAAGCTGATAATGGACCAACAGAGCAATGCAGTGTGTCATAGCACATTCTTACCCGGCTCACCTGCTTGAATCACAGCTAAATGGCCAAAATCCACTCGTCTTCAACATTCTTCATCCATTGTCTGCTGACACGTACAAACCAGTGATTTATATATGAGTCATTTATATATTTTTAAACTAATTATAAGTATGCATGATTTTTATTTTGACAGTGGAAGGTGGAAGAAAAATAAAAATCACACTATTGTATGGTTAAATTCTGATAACATTTCATCAGTGAAAACCTAATTCTCTCATCTTCTCACAGAACCTTTTAAAGGTTACGCCATGAAGCAGCTTAATTCAGCACTTCTGCAGTTCTATTGATTTACTGCAAATCAGCTCCCGGCCTACAAAAAGCTTCTCATTAGCACAATGTGTTGGCTGAATGCTATTGATGCAGAACAGCAGGTAGAATACTGGGCTGGCAGGACACACACTGACTGATAGATCGTGCAAACAAACTCATCTGAGCATTTTTTTTTCTCCGCTTCTGTTGTCTACTTTATATTCTGACGTGGCTGTAGCCTTTTATTAAAGCTGCAATTTACAGATTTTCTCGGCCACTCTGAGGCAGAGACAACCTTTCAACACAGAACTGACATGTCAACACCAGATGAACTTGTTAGCATTCATTCGGAGTCGTGTGTCTGTCAACCTCTCTGTTATCTTTGTTTTTCATCTCCACCAACTTCTAGCAGTATTAAATGACTCTCTAGCTGCTAAATGCTTCACTATGTATACCAGTTTGCTACTAAGTTGGTTGTGTACAGTGGGTTTTTATAGCTTTTAGCCTCTGCCTGTAACAAGGTTATGAGAGCGGTGAAAGTGAACCAGCCTGGTTAGCATAGCTTAGCGTAACGACTGAAACAGGAAGGAACAGATACCGTGGGTAAAACTACAAATTGTTGTTTTTTATGTTTTGTTGTCTGTCTGGATTAAACAAATAAGATATGGTGTTTTAATTAGCGAGCTATAGAGACGCTGGTAGGTGGATGTATTAGCTTTGGACAGGCGTGAAGCCAACTGTTTCCCTTGCTTCCAGTAAGCTAAGCTAACCAGAAGCTGGCTCCAACTACACATTGAATGGACAGATGCAGACAGAGAGTGGCATCAATTTTCTCATCTACCTGTCTGCAAAAAAAGTGAGTAGGTAAGGGTGTTTCTCAAAATGTTGAATTATTTCTTAGTAATGTAATTCTGCAACCGTGTCCCTTACAACATTATTTTTTAAATGTGCTCTATAAATGGATTGATTTGACTGCAACTAATATGCATCTTTGTATGAAACAAGCACTGACTTGACTGGCCCTCAGAAAAAACAGACATTGTTGCAGCTCAGTATGCTCAGTACTGCTGACACTTCTGAACTTCATATTTTGCAATTTCTCATACAGTTGACTGCTATACAGCCTTATGGCATGGTTCTCCTTTTGAAGAAATGGCATTGCCCATGATTGGTCCAATGTAGCATCTGCTGTGGCTCTTGCATCTGCAGAAGGGTTCCAGAACAAATTTAGCTAAAGCCACATTCAGTAAAGCCAGTTTAGTGCAGTTTATTACACATTTTAACTGTTTTTTTTTGTGTGTGTGTGTGTTTCCATTGGCAAACATTGTGGTTGATACCAACAGAACCATTCTACTCTGTCCTATTTGTTTTGTTATCCTGTCTGTTGAGGTTCCAAGTGAGCTGAGCCAATACCAAAAGGTGGCCTTAAAACACTGCAAACCACTGACTGGTTACAGCGAATCGGAGCAACCAGGGTCGTCTTATTGTCTGCACTCTGATGTAACATTTCCAACACTGTCTTGTTTTTTTTTTTTAGCAGGCCTTTGTCTTACTGCCTTCAGCCTTTTCTCAAACAAAGCTTGCCTCCTTGTTGTAATAAACAACCACATATAGAGAAGAAAGAACACGAAGCATTTGATGTCCTCCATTGTGTTCTTGTTGTTATAAGAGTAGCGTAGCTCAGCGTGTAATGCGTGTGTGTGGTTGAGCCAGAGAGTGTGAGCGGCAGAAAGGTGATGGTGTAAACGTGCAGAGCAGGTGAAAAGGGTAGCGGTTATTAATCTGGCAGTAAATGTACAGTGTAGGTCAGAGTGTGTCAGATAATAAATGCTACATCTTCTCAAGACCCAGAAAACTCTCATCTGTCGTTTCGAAACTGCTCAAAAGTGAAGAGGTTTACCCTTCAAACCCGGTTAACAACAATATTTAACTGTCTGCGATGGAAACAGATCTAGGGTTTAGGTACATGTAGGTATTTGTTAGGTGCAGGATTCAAGAGTACTATGGTCTCTTAGGCCTTCAATGGATCATTGTCCACAGCTTCCTCAGTCTTCTGCTGCAGTAATATCTGAAGGTACGGCAGTCATATGAGCCGAGCTGCTGAACGTGCAACCACTTAGCTTGACCTTTTTCCTTCCCACTCTACTTTGCACCAATAGAAGTCATGGGACAGGGATGACAAGGGTGATGTGGGTGATTGGGAATGGCATGTCTGTGCGTGAGGGCGTGTATGCATTTGCGTTGCCATGTGAAAGACTTCATCTGATCACTTTAAGAAATTAAGTGTAAAAGTGCATGATAGGTCTGTGCTCTATCCCAAAGTGTACCCATTATATAGTAAGCTATAAGTGCAGTCCAATGCTAATGCTGTGTTTATATCATTTTGAGAGAATCCCAATCACGCTTGGCAGCCAGACGTGTGTGAACATCATGAGATACTGATTTGTATCAACTCTAACAGCCTGTAGTGAGTGCATGCCTGGTAGCTGCCTTGATTCCTTTTCAAATAACCATGTGTTTAATTTCTCAGCATATGAATGGAGATGATTACATAACAAAAGAAATAATTAATAAATAGATATTTCTTGCAACAGTATTTGACAGATAAATGTTC
Source organism: Centropyge bicolor (assembly GCA_037975185.1). NCBI lineage: Eukaryota > Metazoa > Chordata > Actinopteri > Pomacanthidae > Centropyge > Centropyge bicolor. Next base: position 81,081 of record JBBMOC010000064.1, on the reverse strand, counting down.
TTGGATGTTATTAAAATATGGCATAACTGCAACACTAAATCCTGTATACTTCAGTCTGATACAACATGGTTGTTTCACCATTTCACAAATGACCCAAAAGATGAGAGTATAATTTGTTGATACATACATCATGTAACTTTTATAAATAGCAGTGAAAGTTGTACTTTCCGTTACCAAAAAAAAGGGTGGTAAAAGGTTAATGCTTGCAAATTAAAAAAAAAACTGTGAGCTGTTTCAATAAAAGTTTTCAAAGAGATGATGGACAAAGTGATTGTTTGATCAGTAATGCTAAGCTTGAAAGGCTAAGGAAGACTTATTTCATAAACATATGTAGTTGTCTTTGTAGGAATTTGTATTTTCTGCAAATTTATATGACACTAACTTTAATCACATATTATTTCCAGCAGTGGCCATATACTAAAATCTTCATATTTGTTGTAGCCCCCAAATTCGAAAAATATTCCTATTCACTTTCAAAATATGAGCAAAACAAAAACAAAACAATGAGTTTCTGCTGTTCCCAAACCTCTGAAGGAGATAAAGTTGAATTTGAAAAGAGGACCAAGTGAATGAATAACTGAATGAATTTAGATCAATAAATTGGTCCTGGGTGGGTACATTTCGAGTGCCAGGGCACACGTGAGAAAAGCATGAGTATCTCTGTAATGACTGTCACATGTGTTATACACTTAAACCCAGTGCCCTGAAAACGGTTAAAGTTTAACCAGTGTTTTCCTAATAGATTTCACTTATGTACAAAAACAAGTGCTTCTCGTCACAACAACAGAATGCCCTATTATCACTTTTACATGCATACTTGGGAATTAGATTGCATAAACACTCAACCACTTAATGGTAAGAGCTTAGAGTGAAGGAAGATTGTTTTTTTTTTTAGATATAAAAAAGTAGTAGTTCAGTTGCCCAGAAGGTCAAACAATGGTTGATCATTAATGTTGTGTTGACCTACTACACATTTCTGATGCTTTTTAGGAGTAATGGTGAAGAAAGTTTAGTTTTGTTATTTTCTTTCATCAGAATTTCTAACCATACAGGCCACATAGTGTCAGTAAGAGGAAGTGAAATATAAGATTACGATACACACATTTTGTCTCTTGAAAGTGTTCATTGTGCCATATATGTGATTTTGTGGGTCTTTAAGTTCTGAAAAATACCTTGATGTCTGCCCACATTCACTCATTCAGTCCTCTTAGTGATGATGACAGGATAACTGCAATTCAACAAAATATATAAATGTTTATACATGTATGCGTATATATTTACACATGCCAGATCTAATAACTATTATTTCCTGGATACAAGGTATATAAACTAGTGCCCTAATATGGTGGCTGTGAAAGATAGAACCTGCCAGGGATTACTTAACAGTGAGGGATTCCCCAAATCAATTTGCTTTATAAGGGAGCACCCTAATATGGTCGTCACACAGCTACACATTCACTGTTTTCCCCTAATATAGAAGTAATAGGAACTCCGTGTTTGATTCACAGGGACACACACCTTGTTTCCGCTGTTTACATTGTATGATTAAAATCTTTTTTTTATTCCAGGAGCTTAGAATAAAAAGCAGACTTAAATAACATTTTACAAATAATCAGATACAAGCCTATAAGCATATCAATAATATAACCTATTAACTACTTAATTAAATTAAAAGATGATGTTTCCAGCAATGCATGGTCATGAATTTACTTTGTGCGGGGTTTGCAGGTGCTGCATTTTGACCAAATGATCCAGTTGCTTGTCATTTTAAAATGTTTTTTAACTACTGAAAAAGGCATGCAACAGATTAAAAAAAAACCTGAAAGCAATATTATATGAAATATTTTCATTGGACATGGTGGTTGTATAACAATGGAGACAACTCCCATGATCCCATGCTTCTTCAAAACATCATCAAATTACGTGTTTTGTTCTGATTGTTTGAATGAGAGACACCAAGTTGCAGAATTTATATACTTCGCAATTAAAGCAAGACTACATACGTTTTGCTAAACAGCAACCACTGTGGCTCCAAGTGACAACTAGAAGAGTGCACTTAGTAGAGTGCAGATCTCCACCAGGTGTGCAAATCTCTACAGGAACAATCCAAAAATACCAGCCATGTAAATGCACTGGCTACATGTGCACCGGCTCAGCTGTGTGACATAACAGCAACCTGAAGCGTTTATCTAAAATTCGATTGTATTTTTTGGCAATATACACATAAACACACGGTTCATGCCCCATTAAAAGGCACTAAAAAATATTTATCCACATGTTGTAACCTAGAGAGCTGCACACTCTGCTCCGGTTTGTAATCCCTCACACTCTTAATATGAGTTGGCCTGTTTGATTATAGACAACAATGCTTGCCCCTGGTTGAAATAATTGTGGGATACTGAAATACTAAAGCCTTCTCTAATAATAGTTTAGTTTTAGTTTAGTATACTTTAACGTTAGCCACCATAACATACTGGTCATACAGCACCAAGTAAGGCTGTTGCAACTAAACCCCTGATTTGAACTGAATTGACAAAGAGTGGGTTTCATTGCTTAAGAATTCCTGTTCTCATTTGTAAGAGGAAGAATTTGTTTCATCTTTCCATAGTGACATAGCCTTTCCTAAGAATTCATAAGCAATGATGCCAAGCTTTTCCAATCCTTCAAAAACAACAGACAAACCTGTCCTAGTACAGCATGTCCACCTTCTGCAAAACATCTTTCGGCTGCTTAATTTTGCCTGTCTCCCTGTTTGTGCTCAGAGGCCGAACCAAAAGCCCCAGAAAGAATGTTTGCTCTCAAAGTTCAGACTAACATTTTATTTGACTATTTCCAGACAGACCCGCATGGAAGACACCAAGATGTTGGCCTCTGCCTCGACAGCCAAAACAAACACTAAGCAAGCGGACCAAAAATATATCTCCTTCACAAACAGACACCCACAGCTCATGTACCCAGAGTTCATGTTGCCATTTCGCTCTTAAAAACAAACTCCATTTCCCTGTACTGCAAATTCTGCACTTGGTTTGCTTGGATTTTACACCATCCATTACCATGGGCTTGTACACTCTAGTCACACAGATTCACAAGTATCTGACGTATAGACAGCTTTTTGAGAACCTGACCTCACTACCAGGTAAGAGAGTTTTTAGAAAAAGTGACACAACAAATCCCAACTGCTATGTTAGGCACTGCTATGCACTGTTGCACTGCACTGTCACCAGCCTACACCCAATACCCTGAAAGAGGATCAACTGCCAACGAACCTTTTCCCTTCTCTCAAGAGTTCAAGGCCACTTTTCAAAAATCTCCCAATAAAGAACCTGACTGTGATAACAGGCCTGGTCATAATAAGCACCCACACAGAGAGAATCACAGTTTAACTACCTTCCTGCATATTGACATCATTAGAGCAGTAGTTGTACAGTGGATGGTTTACGAAGCACGCAGTGGATATTGGCCAGACTGGATCATCATTAGCTTGCACGCCATCCAGGGAACACCACGCCAAGCTGATTATCAGAACCAAGAGCTTCTTAAGAAACACTAATTTCTGTCATAAGCACCAAGGACTGGAACTATTGGATGGATTGCCATGAAATTTGGTGCAGATGTCCATGGTGCCCAGAGGATTAAGGCAAACTCTTCTGTGATGCCATGAAATTTTATGCAGACATTCATGCCCCTTGATGAATTGTAATAACTTTGGTGGTCTCTTTTCCATTTGGCTTTGCATCGTCAGTTCAAAATTCCTTTTGGTCGAATACTTTGCTTTATGACAAAATACCTGCTAAACTAAAGACATTCCCATGAATATCAGTTGCACTTGTGTTTAGTGTTAATTAGCAAATGTTACTATGCTAACAGGTCAAACTGAGCATGATAAATATAATGTGCTAAACACAAGGATGTCAGCATTGTCACTTTGAGCATTTTAGCTCCCTGATGTTTGCATTTAGTTCAAAGCAAGAAAAGCTACCTACATACAGTCTAACAGAGTTGCTAGGTTGGCTAGACTATTACCCTTGTCAAACAACAAACAATTTGTATGTATCATTAGTAGCATACGAAAATGTATAAATATGAAGCCACTGCATATTGGATTCAAATACAAGCAGCTGTATATGCAGTTTGTCTTTTGAAGTTGAAGGCAATTATTGGGTTTTTGTTTTGTCAAGACAAAATAAAGCCATATGTTACAAAGGGAAGATGTTAGTTTTCGTCACAGAAGGCGTTTCAGGGAGCAGTAGTTAAGTTACACAGTCAGTGTTGTAGTGTGTAATATGTGTATTTCATAAAAATATGAAACAGTCATATAATGTTGATCTGAGATGAAGATGATGTGATAGTACTACTGCAGGTTTTGTATAAACAAGGTTTGTTCCAGAACACACAAAACAAGTCTGGGTCATTGACCCCAGCAGACATACTCTCCTGCCTTTTTTGCCTCTCATACAGTCAGGCAGTAACGTGATTACATGAGAAATTGTGGCACATGATCTGGGCTGGTTAAATTGCATTTGTAATTACGAAATTAAGTGGCGTATGGATTTTATTCTGCTTCCCAAATTGGAAAACCTCAGTACACGAGTCTCAAGACTCAGTTCACCTCCCTCTTTCTTTTTCTCTAGCACACAGGCACATACAGACGCCCACAGCACATGCACAATGAAGCTCTGTATGAAATATTTAGGTCACGTATACTAAAATGGATTGAGATCAAATCAGTCTGTGGGTAGCAAGATTTTTCCCAGTGTCTATATTCATCATAACATGTACATAAGCTAAGGAGCTATTTACAGGCTGCAACAATCAGCCCTTTCTTTTAAACACTTTATGATTCCTTCCAAGCCCAGTCATGTTACATAACATAGTTCCATGGGAGAGGTTCGTGCGTAGATATTTGTACCATCTAGACCATGGAACTCACAGAAATTTGACAGTATGAGTGCAAATGGGCCGTATTGCATGCACAAACTGGTATGTACTTAGTAAAAGCACAGCTCTGCTTAGGGCACAATGATTAAGCAAAAATCAGGAATAATAGGAATGCTAACTGGTGACCTTTAACCGGGTTCTTTGAGGGATCCACTGCCAAACTTTCGTCCAGGCCGTCACCGCCATGTCATGCTGACTTACAGGCTATGTAAAACAACACTTGGTAGGCCAAGGAACATTGAGGCCTATCTTAAAGCATTCAAGTTAATGGTGTTTGTTAACCTATACTGTAATGCAGCAATAATGTATAGGGACACATGCAGCTTGAGGCCAAAACACTTAATCTTGGCATTGGTTTTCCTTTCAGTGGGCCAGCACAGACTATACTGTATACTATCTATACTGTAAGCTATATAATGCATGTTACATTTATTAAGTTAATTTTGTCACATGCTATTTTTATAGCCCAGATAGAGGAGTTGGTAGCGCAATCAGCCTTTTAATCTTTGAGTCCAGGGTTCAAGTCCCTGTTTAGGCGACAGTATTTTTGAAGCTTACGAATGGAAGGTACTTATCCAGTAGCTGGGCTTTTTCCACTCCATCCTCTGTAGTCATGATGTTCATTGAATGTATGATCGTGCTGTGAAATATGCACACGGTCAAATTCTCAAAGTAAAAGGCACCTGCTGTATTCTTTAGATGTTTTATAAGGCTATTGAATGGTTATGACCTCTGCACTGTTTGTAGGGTGTATGAATACTATTGACTGATTATCTTCTGTAACCTGTGAAAACAAAGTTACAAGTAAGTCACATCATCAGCTGAAGTAAGGCTTTAGTCGTCCAGATCTATGACAGTTCTGTCTGATATCAGCCAAAAACCTCAGTTCTACGGTCTCTACACCTGACTGATGATCTCCGCCTTTCAAAATAAAAGCAATATCACGTGAAAGAGTAGTGATGGGGGCGGGTTCAGGGACACCTCAGCCAATCAGCGCCTCTGTTTTGCGGCTTCCCATAAACATTGCGACCTGAGCCACGGAGCTCTCAGAGAGCCGACAGCACGTCAACGGGAAGGAGGCCGATCCGTGTCCACAGTCGATGTTATCGCTGCAAGACTGGAATTATCCACCAACATTAAAGACACTCAAATTATGGTGAAGCATCATCAGGAAGGAGAAGTAAACCTGTCGCTCTGACATCGACCTTTAGCACAGGGAACCTGCTAGCTCCGGCAGCTAACGTCAGCTAGCTTAGTTAGCCGTTACATACCCTCGTTTCTTCCACGCAGCTGACCTCCACCACAACACAGACGTGCTGAGGATCATTTGCTCGCTAGGTTGGGGTCGTCCCCCTCCTCCCCCTTTGTTGTCCCTTCACGTCCGCTCCCGTTGTCCCCGCGTGGTGTCCCGTGGACGGTTCCCGAATATGATCCAGAATGAGTCAAAGAGATACCTTAGTTCATCTGTTTGCTGGAGGGTGAGTGTGTTCTCATGTCATGTACATGCAGGAGCTGAGCTAGCTAGCTCAGGGCTAACTGTCGTTGCTAGCCAGTATGGCTGCTCAAAATGGGATGTTTGTACTTGTGTGTTTATATTGTATTATGTTAATATTGGGATTTGGTTAGTGGTATAATATAAACATGAAGATGCGCGTTAGCATAAGTGTGTCAGATGACAGCTAACTAATCTTGTCCACGCATGTGCACCCGTAGGAGTTCAATGTCACAAATTGCAATGACATTGTAATGTATGAATGAAAGAGCTGGCTTAATGAAACGTTTTATGCGTTCGTTTTGAGCCATCGTAGCAGTGACATTTTATACGGCATATAAAATTTAACATTAGCTACATCAGTGGTCGTTTTTAGAAGCCAGAGGTGTTAAAAGTCAGTCTGCGTTAGATTATAATTTGCATATGAGCGAGTGACGTGAGTCGGTCAAAACAAACGTGGGCACATTGCCACTAGTGATCGCTCAGAAAGCCACAAACTGGTATGCTCAGATGCGACTGATGCAACATGTAAACTGTGTCACAGTCAAGTGCAGTTCCGTCTTTTCTCTCACACTGGTCTAACAAAGATGGGTCACTTTCGTTTGAATCTGAATTTGCAATCTGAAGAGGTCACAGAAAGGTTAGGATTGCTCAGTTTCTGTTGACTCGTGCGTTCAACCTCAGAAGTTAGGTGAAACAACATGCCTGCGTTTGGGCAGACCCATAGCAAAATTACAGACTATTCATGTAATAAAGTAGAACATAAAGTTTAATATGACCATTTCCTGTGAGGGCAAATGAGCATTTTACTTTTGCTTGTAAAAGACAGCAGTGACTCTCATGCTGTTTTCTTCAAGCAGTCCTTATTTTATTGTGTGCCTATATTGATACAAAATGTATTGCAAAATGAAGTGTGTTTCAAGGTTTTTGAACCTAAATATTAACTGTGGCATTTCATCTAAGTCAGATCAAGTGTGACTCATCACCCATTCATGCCATTCCCATGCCAATGTTTTGCTTTTTCTGCGGTTTGCATAGTAGCTTCCTGACACAGATCAGCCTCTGCCAAAGGCTCTGTTGGCAGGACCTTCCATTTTTTGCTTCGGTGCTGATTGAAAATTAACCATAACTAAAGATAACTGCTGTTGCTCTTGCTTTTGATGCCCTCCAGTCTGTCTCTGCCCACTACAGTCTGGTCATGTTCAGTTTGTTTATGTCGTCCATGTAGATATTGTTTTACTGTTCCTCCTATCAGTCTTCCTTATATTTGTCACCTGAGCAGGTTACCTCCCTGAAATTCCTTAGCTGCTCATAAACTGACACCCGTGATGTAGCACACTGTTCCTACAGGGCGTCCGCTTGTGCTTGTTTAAAGATGTTGATGAGATTTTTGCGATTGTGCAGATTTAAAAAATTTCAGAGATTTGTTTTAGAATTCACACTTGTGAAAATGTGGATTTTGACAATTGGGGCATCAAAATGAGAAGCATAACTCTATCTCTACAAACATTTATTTTTCTGTCAGCTGATTGGTTCTAATGGTAGGCCCCACTCTCAAGCTTGCTTAAAAACAAAGGTATTTGACAAGGTAAAACAAGGTATGTGAACCCTATTTTGTTCACTCTTATAGGAAAATACATCCGTCTGTGAGTTTGGAATGTGTTGTGGCACTGAATAGAAGCTTGCTGTTATTCCCCAAGAAACACAAAGCATAACTGACCAGCTCCCTGTTCCCACACTGGGCTATTTCTTGTCTACATGCCAGAGATCGTTAGAATTCCCGCAACCACATCATTTGCTAATTTATTAATACAGGAAAATTCAGACTTGCACACCTACGGCCATCTTGACTGTTGCTGACATCGACAAAGGACAGTTAGTTTCAGTCTTGGTCTGTCAGTTGAGACTGATGATTGTTTGCTATGTCACCTTTTCCTTCTCTGTCCTTCTGCCAGATGTGGGGGCACGGTCGGAGCCATATTGACTTGTCCGCTGGAAGTAGTGAAGACCCGTCTGCAGTCGTCCACCATTACCCTCTATGTGTCTGAGGTTCAGCTCAGTACTGTCAACGGAGCCAGTGTGGCCCGCGTGTCCCCGCCAGGCCCCCTGCACTTCCTCAAGTGGGTACTCAACAGTATTCATCACTGTCAGACTGCCATGTGTTCTATCTAGAGATGGGTATCATTTTTTATTGATACTTCTTGTCTCTTATTCAGGGCCCTATAAATTCTGTTTTATTTTTTCCCAAATTCCGTTTTGTCCATTTAAATTTTTTGGAATTCCATTTTTTCTAACATTTTACTCATATTTTACCACTAAAGAGCGTGTTTTAATAATGTTTATGAATGAAATTCACACTAATTAAATAGAAATGACCTTACATTCATTGAGGTGACACAATATTGTACTTTTCCTCAATACTTTATTGCTGCATCATGCAACACAATATACACTAAGTACTTCAAATAAAAAAATAACATATTAATAAATAATAATAAAGTGCTCAATTAGCCTTTTTTCTCCAAGTGAAAAAATACATGACTGTAAACAAAACATTAGCCTTTTTTCTTCAAGTGAAAATATACTTGACTTTAAACTCATAGAAGTCACCGGGGTACTGCTCAGCTCTATATTTAGGCGTTAGCGTTGTATTACGTAGCTTTACATAGAAATTATAGGGCCCTACTTATTAGTGAGGATAGTTTATTGATACTCTTATTTGTTCTTTTATTAACGCTAAGTTATAATTGAGAGTTTTAAAAAATTATTTAAAATGAATACATTAAGAAAAGGATTAGAATTTAATGATATCTTAAATATAATAAAATGTTGTTTGCAAAGCAGCAACAGCAATATTTACAAAAGCAAAACCACTAAATAAACTCAATTAAGTCTTCCTGTAAAAAATCGAAATAGAATAATGTTCGCCACATCATTAATTCAAGCCATATGTCAACTTGTTGTCACATGTTAATTATACTTATTAATTGTTTAAATATACTGGATATTTTATGGGGTACACACAAAGCCAGCCACCTGTTAACAGCAATGCTAATGGAAAAAGTTGTAACGTTATTGATTCTGAATGTGTTGGCAACCGGCAAGGAGACTGAACCTTTTGTTAATTTATGCCAACACAGTATAACATCACACAAGTCTCGTTCAAAACATGCGAATAAACAATTTAAAACTTCACGAAAGCAAATATGATGTATGATGTATACATACAAATTAACTGGCTATAAACTTGTAAACTTTCCTGTCCCCGCCTGACTGTGTTTGGTCCCAGTCCAGCTGTGTTTACTGGGAGGCTGCTGAACCTGGTTCTGTTGACCACTTACCTGGCCCCGGTTCTGCTCCTCATTCTGACCCCTGATCCCACCCCCAGGCTTGAAAACCTCCTCCTCCTGGCAGTCTAAAGCTCCTGTGCTAGCAGTGTAAACACCAACCTTTCCCCCCAATTAGCTGCATCGCTAATTAGGCTAATAGCTAACAGCAGCTACAGTTTGCAGAAATTCGCGACTTCCGTGTTACAAGAGACACCGTGTTGCAATCTTACTCTTTATACTTTTGCCCTGGCTGTAATGACAAGGCAAAGCTCCCAAATGGAGTGTGGGGGTTTCTTTTTTTCTTCAACTAACCAGTCAATGAAACATGGTCATCTAAGATTGTTTGACCCACAGTTTCATTGACTATTAAGGGGCAGACAGGGAAAACATAGCAGCTGGTTTCTTCAAGTACTGAGTAAAGAAAACCACCAGAACAAGTTCCAAATCAGAAGCAGTTCTTGGGGCCACACCCAGTACCTTGTATATAGTTTGTGTTGATTATACACAATATTGCCTAAATGTCCACCTTAGTAAGAACTAATAGCTAATTCCAGTTGTTTGAGTTTTACCCAAAATGAGCAAAGCTGTTCATGCATGTACCGTTTGCAAACAAGGGAGTTGTGACTGAGGTGAATTTTGAACATTATTTTATATTTGAGGGGGGGAAAAAATCATTTATCGTGCCAGATCCCCTCAAAACGGTTCCTCCACCCTGCTCTCTCAGAGACGTTTGCCTGCAGAGCCATGGTTCCTTCCTCAGCGGGCGCCATATTGTTGCTGTTGATGTTAGGTCTGGCTGATGTCCCCCTGGCACGGCCAACCACTCCCTGAAACCCTACTCCTCGCCCTTTGGGCTACACAGAGCACACATAGCCAAGCAGGAAATTTGATTACAAATCCAACTAATAATAATTGCTTATCTTGTGAGATTTTCATACATTTTTGATTCCTAGAGACTCTTTTGTGTCTGTTATAACAAGGCCTTTCCTCATTTATGTATGCTAAGTCAAGTACCTCTTTGATTTGGGTAGATTGCCAGTTGTGATGTTGAAGGAAATTAGATCCGCTCCACAAGGAAAAGAATGGCCTGATCTCTTCTAAAGAGGAGGTCATGTCCTGGCTGCTCAGAGCCTCTGGAAAAAGTGTGTTTGATGGCACAATGCCACTTCAATTTGCTTAACTAAGCCACATTTAAATGAAACACCAGAAGAACTTTTTTTCTGCAGACTGGCTGTATAATCCTAAGTTTTTTTTCCTCAGTAAAGATAAAGATATTTGTCAAAATTTGTTTAACTGTAAAAGTTGAAGAACATGCGACTTGCTGCCAATCATATGCACTGTTGACATTATTCAGGCATTGGGTAGGGTGTGGTCAGCACGGCTGCTTGGAGATTTCAAAATGTTCATCTGACCAGCCCCTGCAGACTAAGCCAAATGTGGCATGACAATATTAAGACATGACACAGCTAAAAAGACTGGATTACATCTGCTTTTTGTAACTTGTATATGAACACCAATAAATAAGAAGGCACATGTATGTTATGGTGTTTGTAAAGCAACTTACTATTTTATAAAGTTTTTGGAACTTGACATGCTGCAGTTGATTAAACTGGGCAACATTTCCCTACTTTTTGAAAACTGCATTATACATCTTATACATTTGTTCCCATGTCTTATTATAATCCTGTTGTTATGCAAGGATTGCCTGTGACATATTCATTATAATTGTGTCTGAATGTGACTGACTGGCACACAAATCCCTTAAGTTATTATTCCATCTAACATAGGCTTATTAAAATCTACAGTTAAATTTGTGTCCCCTAGACGCTGTAGTGCTCAATACAACCTGCAATAATAAGTGTTGGAAGAGGCTGACAACTGACCACTTGCAATTTTTCTATTCTTAGATCCCTACTAGTTTTAAGGCTTTGAATGTAGGTTAAAGTTCCTCCTGAAAGTGGAACGACAGCAAAGGCCATGCAGTCTTCTAAATCTAAATGTTTGTCCTGTTTGGAGACTGAATGTGTGCATTAAATGTCCCAGCAGCCTACGTATTCAATTTTTCATGCACAGGGATTGATACTGTAGTTTGATGCTGGCGCTAAGTCAATATTTGTTAAAATTGTGAAGCCTGCATTGTTTACATCCATGTTTACTTGTGTGCAGTCTTCTTCACTGCCTTTGTTGCCTCATTGGTGTGTTTCTTGACATGTTACGAACCTGCTGATAGGTGGAGTATTGTGAAACCGTTTGCTGGAATATGTATCCCATCACCTGTGTGTATTCAGGTGTGCATATATGAACGACAGCTAACAAAATGGCGACCCACACATTAGGAACCTATAAATATCCAAACCAAATGTCAAGACCATTGGCCAAGTAGTTTTGAGGATGCCTAGCATTGGACCTGAAGTGTTGAATGGACCGCCCAACTAACCTTATCTTCATTACCAAGAAAAACACTGAAACTGTTCTTACCTTGCTTACTTGTTTAATTGGTCTTCGAGTCATAATGTCCTGTGTAATGTGTTTTCTGTGTGTTTGTGTGATCTGTGTTCAGATTGATATTGGAGAAAGAAGGACCTCGCTCTCTCTTCCGAGGCTTGGGGCCAAACTTAGTGGGTGTGGCACCTTCCAGGTAAGCGGCCTCTTGTCACCTATAGTTTCGTACGTATCCTAGCAATGTGTAAGAGATTCGCAGTGAATTGATGGTTAATTATCAAAATTAGTTAATCAATTATTTTTTTTGATTAATTGAATAGTTAATGGAATTCCAAATCTGCCAAATTTCTTCTCGTGTTAGTTAACTAGAATTTTTAAGTTGAAAAACAACAGATAGAAAATTACATCATCAATTATTTGTTTGTCGTTTTTTAAGCAAATTTACCAAACATCATTTAGTTCCAGCAGCAAATGTGAGGAATTGGCCAAGGAAGTCTTATCGGGTTCAAATGTTAATATCAACTACTCTTTCTAGGAAAGCTGTGGACACGTTTTTTTTCATGAGGCATGGCTGTGAAAAACGGTGGTATTATGTAACCACCACAGGGCTCCTTGAGGTTACTTGGTGACAAAGAAGCATTCGGGATACATGGTCACTTAGGTCTCATTCATCAACGTGGCATTCTCAACAGTTTCTGCTCTGAAACATAGCAACTGCAGCAGCATTTTGAAAACGCTATCTGGTCTGTGTGTCAGAAATACTGTTAATGACTGCAGTTAGGTAATAACACATAACATGTCATGATCATTAATCAGTGCTCCACGCTGCAGCGAGCAGGTGCCGGTGCTAAGCATATGAAGAGTGTTTTGTTAACATCATGAATGAACGCTGATGCGGTGGGCAGTGGAGGCGAAGGCAACAAGGCCTCCTGAGCTGTGACGCACATTTAACAATGAATGCCCACACAAACACTGTCTCCTAATGTGACTGATGAGCTTCAAGGGTCATTAACAGTCTGACTAAGCACCTTTGACAAATGATTGCACTCAGGAACCGAACTAAACATTGTGCTCCTGGACCATGATCATTATGGCCTTTTTTAATCACTGAAAACAAATGAAGACATGTGCTTATTGTACTGAATAGCCTCTTTGTCTAACTAGGCTGATTTGCTGAGGCTGTTGGTTCTGCTCTCATCTCTACACTTAATATTTTTTTAAAGCTCATTAAGCTGACCCTGACGTGGGGACAGTTTTACTTGTTAATGTAGTGTAATTAATAAGCTACATCAAGTTTGGAGGAACACAGTCGGCTGGGACTAATTATCTTGCCACTGAAACACAAAAACATGGCATGTAGAGCTTGTTTTGCCTTGTGCTTCCTAACATATACCAACCTTTTACTTCCAACAGAGCAATCTACTTTGCTGCTTACTCGACTGCCAAAGAGAAACTGAACGGTGTGTTGGAACCTGACTCCACACAGGTACACATGGTGTCGGCTGGAATGGCAGGTAACTATATATGTTAGGTAACAGGTTGACATTCACCGCCATGCAGGGTTTTTTAACATACAGGAACACAGTGAACTTTTCTATCATGCTTGTCAAAAATACTGAGTAAATAGACCTGCGGTTCAGTGCTGGTAAGCTTAGTCCAACAGTGGAGTTACATATAGGATCAGGCTTGTAATGTCTGTAATGTATTCACTGGAGGGCTGCTTTAAGCTTTTGCTGCTACATGGATCTCTGTCGAGAGCAAGCGGTGATTTAACCAGTTTGTGTTGTGTTAGATTCAAAGGACTTGTCTTTTGAAATAGTGCAAAATTCGACAAATTTAGAACACTACCCCCTTCATGAGAACCATGTTTATTGAAAAAGAAGCTTTTCTTGTTTTCCTCATCTTCTGGCCAGATATCCTGCCAACTCTGCAATCCTAAAAAATTAATTAAAAATGTAAGGTGTTAAAGGTCATATTTAAATACCGTCTCATTACTCTCTGATGCTTTTTATGTCAAGGCTAGGCTTTCTGCTCTTACATCACTCTCATCCATCTTGGAGTACCAAACCAGTACAATGTGGGTCAGTCAGGCAGTTACAACTATAGCTACAGGCTTGTCTGTGTATTTGTGGGTGTGTGGTATATATGGGTGAATCTGAAGTTCACGGTGGTGCCAATTTTAGCACACCGTGACTCAGACCTTTCAACAACCCTGTCAAGGTCAACATTTGTCAGTATGTATGACTCCAGTGAAAATCCAGGTATTCTGCAGTGCCTGAGCTGAACTTGCACCTGATGAGGTGCCGACAGTGCAGGGATTAATCTCATCTGTGCGATGATATATGATACCAACAGCAGAGGTTAGGGCCGGCTACGGCCACGGCTAACAATGGATGGACGGGCTGTAATTTACATACATGTCTGAACCAAGCTTCAACACTTGGTGTCATTTGTGTCATTAATGCCACTTAGCAGGTTAATGGTTGTTTTTCTCTCCTTATGTCAAGGGATTTTTTGAATTAACAAGACCTCATCTGTATTCTGTCCCTTCTGCTGTCTTGGTGGGGGATGATCATTTCACATGAGCTTGGGATATGGTGGGTTAAATCCTGTGGTATAGTCGGGGAATTGGGAAGTAAAATGGTTTAATGCCGGTCATTTTGCTACACACGAGCCTGTGTCTGTTTTAGGCTTTAACTCTACCGTAGCTCTCCTCTCGCAAGGGCATGAGACCCCCGCACCACCAGGGGTCTCTAGCTGCATCTGTGAGGAGTTACTTGGGTCTGCGTGAGTACTCACCACAGATCTGTGCTTCTTTTTACATCTGGTTCTTCTCTTTCTCTCTGTGCCTGTCTGTCCTCTACTCCCATCACCATCTAGGTCATTGCATAAGAAGCAGGTTTTTACAGTTGTTTGCACGACATTCAATTTTTATGGCATTCAGTTGCTCCCCTACTAGCACACATAGTATAGTCTATAGAGGGGCTAGCTTTCTCTCTCTAAGCTGCCTTTGTGACTTTACGTTTCATTTTATTTAAAGAACATTTTTACATTGTTGTAACTTTACCAACATGAATGCAGCTTAAAGAACATCTACATCTTACTTAGAGTGTTAGTTCGTGGACAGTTTATTGTACCACTGGCACATTGACAATAGATTTTGAACAAAGTGTAATGCTGTAGTTTTTTTTTCCTGCACAGGTTTTACAGCCATCACAGCAACCAATCCAATATGGCTCATAAAGACCCGTCTCCAGCTGGATGCAAGGTAAATATGACAATGCTTTACAAATTTCAGTTGCCAAGAGGGAGACTGACATCTGATCCACTATTATAAGCCCTTTGGTGTGCTTTTTATTATTGCAAATGGTTATGACAACAAATGAATTTCTACAAACCCTTGTTGTCTGGTTTTAAAGGGATTGGTTTTATACCAATATTCTCTTAAAACCAGCTGTATGAAAACATTTGGTGTCCAACTTTGCAGTTCTGTATTTGTATGCTCCTCCAGCCTCCCTCTGCCCCCCTTGTGTGCAAGGCACCAAAACATAGAATTTATGTAAAGCAGAATTCTGCGTAAGATGCTATAACCACATAAAATTCTTCCCATGAGGGCTGTAAGTTTACTAGTATTTCCTGTGTTTTGGTCCCCCAAAGGTGTGCAACAAAGTGCAGTAAGCCCCAAAGGATCGAAATCGAAATTTTTCTACGTGAATATTTCCCTGTTGTTGTTTTTTTCTCAGGAATCGAGGTGAGCGAAGGATGAGTGCGTTTGAGTGCGTGCGGCGGGTGTATCAGACAGATGGCCTGCGAGGCTTCTACAGGGGTATGTCGGCATCCTACGCCGGTATCTCAGAGACTGTGATCCACTTTGTGATCTATGAAAACATCAAACGTCGCCTCTTGGAGGCCAAGGCGCCGCAGAACATGGATGAGGAGGAGGAGACGTCCAAAGACGCTTCAGACTTCGTGGGGATGATGCTTGCTGCTGCCACCTCCAAGACCTGTGCCACATCTATTGCTTATCCTCATGGTAAGACTTTGCGATTGGCAGTTAGCTTAAATCAGCTGATTTTTTTTTTTTGCTTTGTCTCTTTCAACCATTCCCTTTCTTTACTTTGCAGAAGTGATCCGCACCAGGCTACGTGAGGAGGGCACCAAGTATAAGTCCTTCTTCCAGACTCTAAGAACAGTGCCCAAAGAGGAGGGCTACCGCGCCTTGTACCGTGGCCTCACCACCCACCTGGTACGACAGATCCCCAACACCGCCATCATGATGTGCACCTATGAGCTGGTGGTCTACCTCCTGAATGGTTAAAGTCTTCCCCCCTAATTAGACTGTATGTGTAACCCTGCCCCTGTTCGGAGACGGAGAATAAAGAATGAGAGCAATGGCACACCAGCTAGCACAACAACCCGCTCGCTAGAAGAGGACAGAGACAGCATGATGACCTTTGTCTCAGTGACACGAGTGGTTGTTAAAAATAAGTCGGCAGTTTTGTTTTATAACCAAAGGGTCTGGCACAGAGAGGAAGAGTTCCTCACATTGTTTTGGGGATCTGGGTTTAGCAGTGGCAAAGAAATGGTTGCCCTATTTTCCTTTTTAATTCCACCCCTTTCTCCCTTCGGTTATATATGTTGCCTCTGGAGGTTCAGAGTGCTCAAGAAAAAAACCTGAGTTACAGTATATTCTGCCTCTAACAATACTAATAATGAAATACAGTAATACAGTAATTTCAATCCTTACTACCTAGTGGATATAAGACCCCCTCCAGCAGTAGGCTTTGCTGTCATGCTGATGAGCAGTTTTTAAAATATTTTATTAGTATCGCGAAGTATTCCGTGTATGCCTCAGAGTGCCACTAGAGGACCAGAATATAAAGATGGCAGGGTCAGTGATGAGGGGAAGTATCCGACGAGGGTTCTCAAGTTGGCCAGAATGAATCAGTGCTCGAGGCCAGTTGAGGCAGGATAAACGGAAGAATGTCGAGGGAGGTGAATGTGCCTTGTGTGTAAATGTGATTTTTGACTTAACATGCACAATGGCTACAGAAGGAGGCGGAGCTATGATTGACCTGTCACAAATATAGGTTGTAGAAATGTAGCGTCATACACTGGTACTGTGTGATTTCAGGTGCCCTTAGTGAATCTCTTACATATCGTGAACATAGACAAACTCACCTAAAGGTTTTAAAGCATCCTAATACTGGTTGCGATGTCCACATAATGCAGGAATTACCATGCATCAACAGCTCTTTACAGTAAATCCCTACATGATTGAAATCCACTGTCTTGTTCCAATTGAAGTCTACATAATGACCTCTGGACCTGTACATGTTTGTGTTAACCATATGTGAAAGAAGAGTAATCACTAAGGTTAGATGGAGGGTAAAAAGTCCCCAAACTAAACCAGAATTTAATCCACGGTTCGAACTACTGGAATGTAAATAAACAGGAAGAATAACTTCACTGAAGACGAGGAAGTAAAACACTGACCCATGTTGTGAATTTAAAATAGATATCATTAACAAATTTTTAACAAAATGTAATATTGATAGATATATAAAATACCTACATAACGTGATTGTGTTGCATTTGTCTGCCCAGTACTGGCAAACTGCAAACTCGTAGTGCATTTTCTTTAGAGGAGAGGGGGAGGCGCCTGTTAGTTGTTACCTGTTCTCAAACAACGGTGTTGTTCTTATAGCACTTTTCAATGTCTCTCTCTAGAATCCTCATCTCGTTTTTGTCTTTTCCTCGGTTGGAGATTCCAGGCTAGTTTTACAGGCGAGGACAATCCTCTTGAGTTTACTCTGGAAACTTGTACAGTTTAGCCAGTGTGTGGAGGAAACAGCCAGGAATATACTCTGCGTATGCGCACGTTAATTAAACACAGACCAGTATAACAACAACAAAAAAAAACCGTAATTATTGTTTTGATTCCCTTCTCTTGTTGTTCAAAGAAACAAATTAATTTCAACCAGTTAAAAAAATGGAACTGCTTTTTTGTTTGTCACTGTTTTATGTGCTCTTGGATGTCCTTGTCTTGGAATGGAAAGGTACTTGTTCTCTGCTTTGGATACATTTGTTTTGGGGTTTTATTTTTCTGCATTTTTGTGTCACGTTTCAAAGAATACAAAAGACAAAAGCAGAGTTTTTTGCTGTCATCCTCATTCATCCTAGTAACCACAGAGGTAACTTTCCTTCTGTCATCACATGACACAAGAAGCTAGGCTGTTGATAACAGTGTGCATTTTCACCATAAACTGCAAACTTAAAAGGGTATGGCTTGGCCCACAGTGCTAACAACAATGCTAGATTATCTCTCACTTTAACAGCATGAGTTGTTGTCGTTTTCCTCCGGTGTGTTTGAACTCACACTGATAACTCATTCAAACACTTCAGTGCTTAATAGGTCACAGTGCCGGCGTGCAGCAGTAAGCACACCCGGCTCCTGTGGAAGGGAAGGGCAGTATTAGGCATATTATGCTCACCCTTTCTGCACCATTGTACTCAAGATTGCAGAAACGGCTTCAGAGTGTGGCCCACAAACGGCCTCAGAGGCTTTTCTCCACTGGAATTATTGACGTGATCCTCAATGTGAACACTTTTCAGTTTTACAGCACACATGAAGGATGCATTAGATTAGCCTCATTGTGCAGAAATTCTCAGAGATGTATTCATGCGCACACACAGTACCATCAACACACACTACTGATGTAGTTAGACATGAATCCATGACCTCTGTTGCTGCTAGTAGTGCTTGAACGTTTGTGTGTCACGGTGCTGGCTACGTTCACCTGGGTTTTCAAACAGGACGGACAGACAGTCCATGCATGTAGTGTGAGTTGATTGTACATATGTGCTTAGAGGGTTAGTTCACCCAAATCCACAAAAGAAGTCTTTTTTTTTTTTTTTAATTTGGGTGAAATGACCCTTCAGCAGTATGGTTATATGCATCTCTTTCACTTGTATCATATGATGCATTATTCCCTGCATCCCATGGTTATTCTTTTGCACCCACATGTTTGCATTGTGTGCCAGTAAGTGTGTGTTTGTGTTTTGCGTGTGCTTGCTTAAATGACAATCACATGTCATTCAGTCATGTCCTGTGTGTAAGAGACCATAGGAGTATGTGTGCATTCAGAAGAATAGCTGCAAACAGTGTTGTTTTTATCTTTTTAAATAAATTGTTGCCTTCTCCTGATGCCCTTTGTTTTTTTCCATGTTGTCATTGATGAGCCCGCTGTGTGCGTGGCTCGGTCTATGCATTCTCTCATACCTGTTTTTGTAAAACAAAAAGCCAATAAAAAGGAAAGAGTGCAAGTGTATTTGAGTGTCAGGAAATATTACTCAGAGCTTAAATCTGTTATTCTTTGACATACAGCTTTTCTCAGAATCTGTATTAAACTCTAATTACAGCCAATAGCACTATTGTCATGTTTTAAGATCTCAGCCAACAGTTGCCCATTTACACCAACGGGCAACATAATTGGAGTTGTACTTCCTGTCAGATAGTGAATGTTAGTCCAATTAGTTAGTCCTCTGTTAAATATAAAACCTCTTAAAAGGCAGAAATATCTGGTCCTTTTGCACTTCATGCTCCCCAATGTTAATGAGCTAATGGCTCACTTTGTCTGCTGTTTGGTGCTGAGCCGGTAGTTTACAATTGTTTTTCAGCTTTCTTTTTGCTTCCGAGGCCAAAAACCATGCTGTGACAATTAATCAAAACAGTAGCCTTATGGTATAGGTATAAATCCAAAACAAGAAGCTGAAAGTTGCTCTGAAACTCTGCGGAGCCTCTGGGATCTTCACAGGTGAGTGATAATTCTCTGTGGCTTCATCACCATGATTGAGCGTTCACACACAAAGTCCATGTCATCCATTGTTATATGATATTGATAAAAGCCACTTTAAATTCAATTCAAGAACTAAAGAAGTAGCAACTTACTTACTTACATATGCAAGTGCACAGTTCATGATTTCTTAAACACATTTGCACCACAAGTGCTTTTACATACTTAGTGTGGAGCAGGACATCAAACAAGGACAGCGGCCTGTTCACACAGAGGGGAAGATGTAAAAGTATACAATATGCTGTTTGTGATGTGTTTGGTCAGAGGCAGGAGGGGATGCAGAGGAACAGCGAGAGGACAAACCACAAGATGCTGTGAGAACATCACTACAGAGAGAGACGAAGGAGTGTTGCACCATGACAAAAGACTTTTACATTTTGCAAATGTCGGATGAAAAAGCCTGTGAAATTCAAATGCATAGCCGATTTACTTTTTTCATTACTAAATAGTTCCAAATTTACAGGCATTTCTTCTTTAACTTCATTAACTTAAATTGTGTGTTTTCAGTTTGACATTGCTGTGAATAGGGGACGAACCAGATAGGTGACATGAGTTCATTCTGTCGGCAGAGGAGGACATTTGGCTTTATAATTGGGGAACTGTCTGTAAGTCTCAAAGGGAAATGACAGAAAGAAGCCTCTCAGCGTCAGTTATACGGACACTACACATTTGACTTAAGCAATGATAAAAGTCAGTTTATTTCATTCTGGTGAATGAATTTATTTACTTTTGATACATTCATTCAAATATTTTGCAGAACAAGTGAAGTGTTGTTTGTGACATTGTAGACTGATGAGGTGATTGCACTTAATGTTATGAAAATTCTATCTAAAGTATGTCTCAGAAAATTTGCTTAAGTACTAGAGAAAAAGCACAAATGAACAATGCAGCAGCTGGATGTCAGTAGATTTCCAGCCACCAGGTGGCGATGTTGTCTTACTTAGCTCCTGCTCATTACTTCTTCCAGTGCACCATCAGCTCAGTGGAGCAGATACTGAAAGATGACAGCCTGCTGCTGCCTCATTCCTCAATCCAAAACATGTGAGAGTGAGGACCCACCACCACATGTTTAACTGTATTCTGCACCACAGACTCGGTTGTGACATGAGGTGACACAGACAGCTACATATACATTTTGCCAACTAATGCAGGAACAGTTTGAAAAAGAACGAATGAATGACAAAAAAGATGCCAGATGAGAGATGGCATAGCCTCAGCTGAAAAACACACTTACCTAATCCACAGCTCATTCCCTGGCCTCAACAACAGCATCACATCATCACATTAGCTCCAACAGGACCAGCCTGAGTCAGACACCGCACGTATTTATTTTTGTGTCAGACTGAAAGGGAGGAGTGTGTTCCCAAAACATGCCTCACAATCTGCCAGCAACGCCAGTGTTCTTGGAATAATACAAAGTGCCTTGGGGTGTAGGTTGTGCCTCAATTTTAAATTGAGCATTGGGGACACACTGTGAGACGACAGCAAAAGACCTGGTGGGGCCAGTAGAGTGTTGTGACTGGCACCTTGTTTACCTCTGAACTGGAGTGGAAGGGGAAGGAGGGAAGGAGGGCAGAGAAAGAGACAGAAAAAATGCTGTTTTCTATATTCTCCGTCCCTGACAGGCTTTTGGCTCCGTGCTGCTGTGTTTTCTGTTGTCTGGCTTAATCCTGAAAAAAAGGGAATCTGGGCTCTAATCTGTATTGGGGTTATGTGTAAAGATTAAAGTCTTTACATATCAAGCTTTTCATCTTCTTGCTTCGGCCTCTTTTGTGCAGCCTATTGCTTTGGCTCACACTTTCCAATTTCCACTTCCACTGAAGTGATTTCTCGTTTCTGGGGTCCTGCAGAAGGAGGCGGCATGAGACCTTAAAGGGACACTCCAACTATTTAGCTCTGCACTTTCACGAGGACTTACAAGAGACGGATGACGAGAGAAAGGTCAAAACTGAAGCAAGAGAAGCTCAGATATCCTAACTTTTAGCCCCTATCTGGGTCAAGCTCTGAAAACACCGGAGGCCACATTTCCCCTAATACAACTTAGTAGCATCGTCTGTTGGAACCTCCCAGCCTTCAAAGTTCACAGCCAAGTTTGTAACACAAGCTTTCTGCTATAAACTTCACGTCTCCAGCCAAATTTTAGGTGACATCATCAGGGATGTTTTTTATACTTTAAAAAGACACAGTGAAATAGAAAATATATTTTATCTTTTTTTATATCCTCTTCTTCAACTCTGGCTTATATAAGCTATGTTAATGTGTTCAATATAATGTGATTTGGAGCTAGCTTCTCACATCAAATAAAAGTACACTTGAGCTAATATGTCATGATATCATGGGCAGATAACTGTTTGGCTTTTAGTCTGCAAAAACTTTTTACATGACTGTTTACATTTCCTAATGATCAGGGTTGTGCTCTCTCTGTTAATTTCTCCCTTGCACTACAGCACATCTGAGGGAGGTGTGGGAGGTAGCCAACAGTTCTCCACAGCTCTGTATATGCTAAACCGTGCAGTCCAATCACATCTTTGATTGGGTTCCCCACCTACATATTCAGTTTCACTGCGAAGTACGTCACATTACAAAAGCCAGAGGCACTTGGCTGTGATTTGAAGCAAGGCTTTGTGACCTTAGGTAAAAGCACTGGCCAATGCAGTCACGCGTGACTATAAAGGGATCATTCTAAATGCCACAACCTATTGTGTCAGCAATACAAGTGGAGAAGAGTCACAAAGTCAATTAACTGACTCATTAATAACCACCAACATCTAAAGCTTGCTCATTTAAGACAACATTAGTCACTATAAGATAGTAGAACAAGTAAGGCTGCAGCAACAATAGCCCTTACTGTACTGTATTGAGCAAGGGTGTGATTTATTGCTTATCAATTTATAGTAATTTATTGATATTGTGTCTTCTTTTAAAAGTCACATAGTCTCTTTAAAAAACTGCCCTCAGAGCCAAATAAGACACACAGCTGAGTGGTGCTCATTGTGACGGGTAAACAGATTTTTATGTGTCCCTTTAAGCCCAGTTCATCATTCATACCAATACTTTTATGTATAATTAGGAAATGTTTCTTTGTCCATATGTATAACTTGCCTCTTACAATGGAATCTTTCAGTTATGGTTCTATAGAGGCTACAATAATCTTAACCAGAAGAACCCCTTCACGGTTCATCCTTTTTCTGTATGAAATCTCTGTCCACGTCCTTGGAGAGTCTGCATGTCCACATTGTCTCCCTCACCGCCTCATTCTAACCCTGACCAGTAATTGGAGGCTCTCACTGGTGTCTAGAGACAGATTCCTTCAGGTGAGTCACAGACTGGCTGAACACATGATCTTCAGCCTGAGCCAGAGCCGGCGCACGGCTGTCTGTCTGTCTGTCCATCTGTCTGTCTGCTGCAGCTACTGCCGAGGGTGAAATGCTCAATAGCTCGGATTCGTGAGTAGCTAGACTCCAGACAAACAATCCTCACTCTTCTTGCTTCAGATATCTGCCACGGCCCACGCTGTCCAAGTGGAAAGCAACAACTACAGCATATGGAAGACATGCACAAGCCATCAAGCACACCATATTGCGTGCATGGATTAAAAGTGCATTCAATCTGTCCCCCTACCTCTTGTTATGATCCTTCTACAAGCACTGAACTCTCATTTAAAGTCTTCTGGAGTCTATTGTAAAGTCACCTAAATGCATACCTTAGTTGTGTTTGTCTTATTATCCTGTTGGGTGATTTAGGACAGAAACCCAATCTACTCTCATTCTAATTGTCTATTAGAGTCTCCGGCCTTGCTCAAGGCTCTGTAGGTGCTCTGTGTAGCCTACTTCTACTTGAGCATTTCAGACGTGTGGTCCAAACTGTAACTAAAATTCTGACTTGGAGATATCAGGGACTTCTGACAGCTTTGATGCTGGCAGTTAATTAAATTCTAAAAATCTTTTTGTGACAGATAGCTGATTAAAATGGAGACACCTCTATATATTACTTGATTGTATCTTCTTCCCTTGTTAATGAACTGCCACAAATACATAACACAACAAAATAGATAATGTTATATATCTGGTAGTTTTTATATATCTGGCTAACCATAAACAGTCAGAAGTTGGAAGATTGTTTTTTTTCTGTTCTTTCAGTCTCACCCATCATAGGCACAGCAGTTGTTTGAATGTGTGAACATCTGTATTCTAACAATGACATATTGGTAACATAATAATGTTAAGCATCTTTGTTTAGTGTCCATAAAGGTACCTATTAAACAAAGTGATGATAGTGCTAGATGAAAATTTAAGGGATCACAAAAGTTAATACACTTCCTTCTGAGTGGAAAGTGAATGTTTGTGCCAAATTTCATGGCAATCCTTTTAAGAGTTGTTGAGACATTTCACTAAAACAAATATGAACCTTACGGTGGCACTCTGGGAACCATGAACTTTTGCCCCTTGTGTCAGTCCGTCTTGTAGATAATATTTCGATGAAGAAGTGAAATCTTTAACCTGTTTGTGATGCTAGAGGAAACGTCAGAGGATCACCAAAGTTGAGGATTCATTCTCTGTGCACTATGAATGTCTATACAAAATTTGCATCCAAATAGCTGTTGTGATATTTCAAAACACATGAACACACTTAACTCTGTCTTTGTTTGAACCCTCCCCCCGCTGTGGTCGGCAGTGAGAAGCACACGGGCCGGGTGAATTCAGGGACATCTCTCTGTGGCACACGCACATTCACAAATCACCTACATATGGGAGGCAAAGTGAATGAAAGTTCAGCCAAGTTGAGACAAAGTACCCCCCTATATTTTCTAACAAGCAGACATGCTCATGGTGATTCAGTGACATTGTTTGACTGTCAGTGCACCGTCCAATTATGACCAGCTCCACAATCAGTCCGGGGAGAGAGAGACCCACAGGATGAGGAGGTGACACGTGAGGACTGGAAATGAAGGGGGGGGGACGGGTAGATGCAGTGGGACGTGAGGCAGACAATGTAATGAAAGGCGGAGAATGAAAACAGTTGATGAAAAGTGTCTGTCGGGGAACTTGGGGAGGATTCAGTGCGAGCTGGTGAGAACAGCTATGGCAGCTTTCTCTGAAGTCACCGCTGAAAAGCAGACACATGCATCCTAACTCGCAGTCCCACAGCCTCATTCACAAACAATAGATGTGCACAAAGCTTGCTCTTACACAACACCAAATCCACTACATGCACATCCGCGTGTGCGTGCGCGCACACACACACACACATACAAAGCATGGGAGCATGAGTCATGTTCAGTTGAAACTGTCTCTGTTTCACCGACAACAACTTTCTGTCTTTGTAAGTAACAGACATTTCACTGTCTGTAGTGACAGCTAGCTAGCTAGATAGATAGACTGGACAGAGCCAGGTGAGCTGTTTCCATCTGTCTTTATGCCAAGCTAAGATAACCATATCCTCGCTTGAACAATGAACAACCATATTTATCAAACTATTCCCTTAATAACTCACTGCAGAGGATCGAAGAAAATCAGCTGTGTTTTACACTGACAGGCAAGCGGGTGCTTCGTTCAACCCATCAACTTCAATCCTCCGGTTCTCTTTGGAATTGATTTGAGGCCAGCTGCTCAGGGAGCCCATGGTCTAGTTTTCACAATGAGCCTAATTTCATCCAGGCCTTTATTATCGACTTAGCCTGCTTGCTCATGTTTAAATCTGCTGTTGATACTGTTATAGGTGAGATGCAAATAGATGCATTTTGTAATTGGACTAGGACAAAGGCAAGGGAAATCTTAAAATATGATATATGATATATCATCAGATCACAGATCACCATTGTGTTAGATTAGACTTATTAGGTATACAGTTGCACAACTGTTTACATTATACTGTGGGTAAGGTCACAGTTGTTACAGAGAAACCTCTGAGCACGAACCACATTGCAGTGCAAACAAACCCTGGTATTAATCTCATATTCACGAGACTCATGACGTAGATGTTCTTGAGGTAAGTGGCACTAGATGTGAGAAATAAGCTTGCTTAACCCATTAGTTTGGGTTTGATCCATAAATCCAGCTGCTCCCTCGGAGAGCTTGCTTAAAGCTATTCTTGCATTGAACATAAATCATATTTTAAAGTCAAGATCGAAATAAAGCATGCATTTTAATTAACACGGGAATGTAAAAGTTGGCTTCATTTGGGTAAAAGATTACATTACACAAAACTCCAAGATATGCTTTTAGTTATTCAGATGTTTATTGATATAATATATAACATGAAAAATAGAATCAGTGCGTGTAATAAATGAAAAGTAATGCTCTTGTTATCCAAATGTTTCAGGCTAAAGAAAATTAGAAAAGCTGCAAACACATCGTGATTATGCCCAGGATAAAACTATGTAAGGCATGAAGTGGCCTCCACCCTGCGTCAAGTTCCTGAAACGCTAGAATTTAACCGGAAGTTTGGTAACGGTGCGTACAAAATAAAAGCACAGAATTCGCTGCGTTGAGGAAAAATAACTCTTGGCGACATAAACCCCTCGATTATGTCGCTATATAAATTGTAATGCAACATAATAGCTGCTTATTACGTGCAAAAACACTTACATTTTTAGCAAATTGTCTATTCCTGGGCGCTGTGACCGGAAGCCGTGTTATTGTTATTGCTCACTTGACGGCGGTCACCTTTTCTTGATCCCGAGCCCGCAGCCAATCAGCGGCTGTCAGGGACACATGAACGGTGATAATATCCCCGACCAGGCTGCAGGCAGCAGGAACAAAGAGCCGCCCGCTGCGAGCGAGACAAACCTGCTTTCACTTAGTCAACACGGAGCGACCAGTATCCAGCTCTCACAGCCAGTTTGTGCTTTACTTTAAACACTTTCTCCCGACTGCTAAATGTCACGGCGCTTCCTGAGGTTTGTTCTTGCTGAGGAAAGAGGAAACTTGGCGTCGTCTCGGGTCGCTTTTCTCCAAAATCTCCTTGGATAAGCTGCTTTGAAGGTACCGTTTTTAAGATTTTTAATCTTCTTTATAATGTAAAACACAGAGTCGAAAACAACCATAAAACCATCCCGACTGTGTTATTTTATCTCTTTATATTGCGACAGACAGAAAGTCTTGTCTCAAACTTTCTCTGTTGTGTTTTCTGTGGCAACGATAGGTTCCCTTCGCTTTTTACCAAACTCTGTTCAAAATTGTTCCATTTTAGTGCTTCGTCGCTTTTTAACAAGCAAACACAAGAAGACTAACCAAACGTAGGGCATTTTCTAACGATATAGCACGATCACAAGAAATCGGTATTAAACTAGTCGCTTATTTTATCTACTTAAGACAGTTAAACTTATTGAATTGTTTTGTCACGCACTAAGCTATCAATAGTCTTGGTGCCACAGCAGCAGGTATAAGTCAATTAAAAACAAATGGAGCCTTGTATACTGACCCAAATTGCTTGTGTAGGAAGTCATCCATGCGCCGAACGATCAAGAAGACACATTAAATGCATCCAGCTGTGCTTTTAATGCTACAGCGTGTTATGGATAATGTTAGCTGCCAGGATTTAAATGGAGATCTTGGCTGGCTGTTTTGCTTCATGCATCAGAGAAGTGTTCACATGAGGCAATTTGTTCTGTTGCAAACCACTTGGCTGCCTTAAAGGAACACTTTCTTTTTAAAGCCTCATTCATGCACAAATCAAATCAGTTTTCCCTTTGAATTCATTTCCTCCTGTGTGTGCTGGGGAAGTGAAAAAGAGTCTTACACGCTTCTGTTGCCAGCATTTTAAGTTGCTTATATTTTGTTTTTAAACTAAGCAGGATCAGAAAGTTTTTTTTTTCAACCTTTGCTTTGACTAAGCAAATCCTGCTTGTGGTCCAGGTGAGCAAACAAGGCCTAATGCCCTCTTAGCAACAAAAAGTGGACTATTTGACTTCATTCAGTGCCCATTCGATTTGAAGTTTGCCTGCTATTCAAAGGCTAAATGGTTTGCCTGTAACCACACCATCTGCTTTGCCCTCCTGGGCATTGGCAGGCTACTGTCCAGATCAAGTGTTATGAGAGATTTGTGTGGGAGGACCACAGCAGATGGTGTGATGGAGAACATAACTGGCTGATGTGGTAGCTCGGCTCACTGTTGTGGTTGTTGGGCTCGTTTTCACTTGTGGTTGGTGCAATAAACAAAAATGAAAATCTCTTAATGTGTGAGCAGCGTCTCTATGACAGCTCTGTCTTTGTCAGCATGAAAAATGGTTTGACTGTTAATTAGCTTCCCTATTCTGTTGAAAGCCAGTTCATAGGCTTCTGTCATAGAGGAACTATTGACCCCTGCACTCTGTTTGCCACCATCTGGGGTTTGACCCTGTGACCTCTGTGACATCAGTTGACCTCCCTGTTACCACATGGGTGGGTGGTATAAACCTGCCCAGGTCCACAATATTCAGAGGTCAACAGTTCTCTATTATATGTTTAATTCACCTGGAAGCTTCCAGGAAGCAAATAGTCGCTCTTGGCTATTTCCAACTAAAAGGTTTGCCTAAGCCATGAGTTTATCTGAACACTTTACAGTTGATTGCAAAGCATGCTTACCTTTTATTGGGGATGTTCATAGACAGAGGTGAAACTGGCATAGAAATAAAAGGTGCAGAAAGGACTTTTCCATTTACAGCAACAGTCTTTAAACCGTGGGCATGTCTGATGTGTGTGTTCATTGAATGTCATTGCATGATGCTGAATTTGCTGTCACTTGTTATTACTACATCCACAGTTACAATTTTGCTATAGCTGCTATTTGAAGAAATACCAGATAGAAGAGATGTTAGTTTGAGAACTGGATTGGGTCCTTGTGAACAAATGTTGTTTGTGTTCCCTGGCAATGTAAGATGCCATGCCACAAGAGTATGACTGTTATGGCACGTCTCTACTAAACCCTGACAGATAATTGGATTTTTTTCAAAGCAAATTTTAATATTTAAAAGTAAAAAAAAATCCAATAATTATATGTTGTCTGATACTCAATTTTTAACTTCAACACAAACGTTTTTGATAAGGATGAGTAAAATTTGTTTTTTATCCAAAACTAAGATATTTAGTGAGCTGGAAATTGTCCCGTTGAAAGGTAATAGTTGTCATTACTCTCCAGTAAAACAGCAACACATTAATTTCTCCAGTCCAGTTTCTTGTTCTCACTCACCTGACATATACACAACACTATACATTTTTGATGAGCTAATATTGGCCATTCCAATTTATCAGTTGGGCTCTCATCTATACAGAGAACAACTTTGAACTCAACAGTTGAGGCCGGACAGTTTATCTTTTTAGTTTATCTTTTATATGTTCATCATATGAGCTTCTGAGGAAGATTTAATCAACTTAATGTTTCAGAATCCAGGCCTCAGCAGTGTGACAGAATGTGCCTTACAGGTGTAACTGTTTATCTTTGGCCACACGGTTAGCCAGGCTGATATATCAGCTGATTGTACTTTATTGCAGACACATTTGACTTAAAGTGGCAAGAAATTACGGTCCAGAAATGCCAGACGAGGTTAGAGGTAATTTAGGAAGTGTCACCAGTACAAAATAGGTTGTCAACTAGAGGGCACTGATTGACACTGATCTTCCTGTAAAATGTCTCCCTCAATATGTATCTTGGTCACAATTGTTACAAAAACCACAAACAAGAAAAACAAATGTAAGGGGTCCATATTAAGATTAATTATATAAAACAAACATGACGATTTGCTGATGTTTAAAACTCTCAAATTTAAATATCAGTATTGACCTCAAAAATCCACTATCAATCTGGCTATGATTCTCAGTGAAAGTCACATTCATCAAATAATGTTTGTTTTTCCTGTCCCTGCTGGAAACTGTGTAGGTGGAATCCCATTTCCTTTTCCATATAGGTTTTACTGCTTAATTATCGTAAATCAGATTTCTCCTAATAAAATATGTGTAGAACAGTCTTTCATGAAGGTTTACTGAACATATGAAATAGGAGAATAAGTGTATATCGCTGAAGGCAAGCACGACAGTGACACCAGGTAGAAAAATAACACGTTGTCTTGGAGGTTAACATCCAGCATCTCCAGCCCGCAGTCAGCTATGGCAGCCTGCCAGACTAGCCATGCACTGTTGGTGACACAATTGGATGATGGAACTAATATGCTGAGAACATCACTGTCAGGATATTTGGTGAATTAATGTTGACAAATGAGGTGGGAAACAATTGCTTTGCTACTCAGTCGACCCTCCTGTGTCAAGCAGCAAATCAGCTCTAATGACAGCTGTGGGTGACACCCAGGTAAGAACTGCTTATTCTCCCCTTCAGTCTTCTGCTGCTGACATAAAGGCAGTCCTAACATTGATCAGGGAAATGAGGTGCTCTGCCTCCTTTTTCTCTGCATGTCAGTGAGACATTATTATTCACAACACTTGTTTTTAATGTTTTTACCACCAAAAAGCAGCACTTTTTTGATCACAGAATCTGATAATATGATGTTACCTCCTAATTAAGGCAGCACATATTTTCCTCTATTTTTTCACAGTTGCAAGAGATTGAACCTTTCCTGTTGTTTTGGCATTTGAGCGTGCACAAAGCTTCGCTTAAAAGAAATACTTCAACATTAATGAGTGTCAGAAATTGCCCTGTCAATCACTACCAAAGTTTGATACCCAAGGAGTAAATGTCATAAGCGTCAATGAGCATGTAAGCATGCAGTATGCTTGTACTGAGTGGTTGGCTGTCTAGCATTACAAGCTGTAGAGGCATGCATCTGCTCATTGTTGAGTCAGCATCGTCTCCTTGCCACTGTTGGGATGAATAACCTGTAGCAGAGGTGAAGCATGTTTCTGACTGCAAATGTGGTGTTACAGATGGTGAAAGGAGAGCAGTACTCCTGAAGTTGACCTGTTGGATGGTTGTCAGACTCGGGCTAGTCAGAGGTCTTACTCTCTAGCTCAAAGCTGCATATTGCTAAGAGGTTCAAAGAGTTCAAAGAAACTTTCCAACGTGACTGCTCATATTTATGGTCGATCTGATATGACGTCAATACAGCTTTTGACTAAAATCTGTCCTACAATGGCAAAGAGTTTTCCTGAAACAGCCACGTCCAGAGAAATGACTACAGCATAATGGTGTTTAAGTCCATTTCCAAACAGGAGCTATGCTGTGTCTATGAATTTCAGGCAGTCAGCATCATGTCAGCAGATATTGTTCTTCCAGATAGAAACATTTGATGCTGTGTCTGTCAGAGGATCTACATACAGTCGTTATCTCCTGGAGGCATTCCACTGCAGTCAAATCATGTCTGATAATTGTCCCCACTGTGCATCCAGTCACTCCCCACCATGGTCTCTGCCATTCACACGTACACACACACACACACACACACACAGTCAGAGACGGGGCTGTTTCAGCAAAGGGCCACTGTAGTCAGTGTGTCTGATGCTGACTCAGTAGAATGTTAATGTTGTGAAATCCCATTAAGAGCAATCCGGTGCTGAGCAGGGCCACGCCTGGGCTTTACGGGACAGCAGGTCATTTTAAAAGGCCAGCAGCACCCTTGTGTTTGCACAGTGTAATAGAATCTAATGACTTGAGTGGCTCACACTCAATTGAATTGCTCTTTTAAATCGCTGCCACTCACGTTTAGTTGCTCTTGAAGGCCATTTAAATGATTTTGGATGAGTGTCAGTGGCTGAAAATAATTGTTTTTAGCTGCAGTTGCACTTTAGTACCTGTGGTAAATACTTCATAGTTTTGCCCTATTGCTTCTGTCACTATTGTGTTGGGAGAAATGAAGAATAAAAGTCCATCAGCTGTTTTCATTGCTCTGGACTGATATGGTTGATTGAACAGCAGGAGCTGCATGCAAAGTAGCACCATTTCCCATCAGGCTCAGTTGTTCCAGCAGTTATCAGGTGGGACAGTCTGTGGACTTTTTCTACCGGAAGGGATCTTCGGTTAAGGCAGCGCTAAGCTCCAACTGCCCACCCTGTCACCAGTATGTCTCTCATTGCAGCACATTGCCACTGGCTTAAGACTGTCAGTATTGATTAGATGAGACACGAGACCTTTTTCCAGCAAAAGAGTTTCACTAATATGCTTACCAGTTTGAAGCAAATCCCACTCATCGTTCCCTCCTTTAGGCGCGGCGTGCATGTTAACAAAATAGGTTACTGCACATGTCAGCCAGCGTTGCCTGTCGCTGCTGGGTGAGTGATGTGTGCTGACGATTGGATTCTCACCCAGCTCTTCAGGCACATGATGGATGTTCCTCCCTGTGGAGAGGGAGCGAGAGGGATGTACCACACGAGTTACTAGGGCTGTTTATCTTTCACATCTGAGAAGGATGTGGTGTAAAGCACTCCTCCTGGAAGAAACTTCCACCCACATGTTTCTATACTGGTACACTGAAGATCTGCATTATGTGCTGCATTGAGCTGCTAAATCCTGTTAATGAAAACTCATCTTGACACTGGTTATGTTCACTATATATTCAGTAACTGCACTATTTACTCAACCTAGCATTAGACGATATGAGAATTTCTGACATCAATATCAGGAAAGAAGAGTTTAAAAAAGTTAAAGGAGGGGTGGAAAACAGTAACTAGTTCAAACATTGCCTTCTTGTGCTCTTGCATCTGCATGTCTTTGTAGCCCTTTGTCAGATCTTAAAATGAAATAGTTCTACATTGGAGGGGAAAAAAGATTGCTGCCTTTTACACTTTGAACCAATTTTATAAGCCAGTTTAGCTGAATGGGGTTGATGCGGGGCATACAGCTGTTGCCATTATGGCATATTTTTGAAAGACAACATGAGCTGATGCATCAGTTGGTCTTTGAATGTGTTATTTGTTGGAAGTCAGTTCACTTTGTTAAGGCCCCTAAGCAGCAGGACAAGGTTGCTTCTATACTGCTACATACTTTGGGTGTACAAATGAGACCAGTTGTATGGATGCCTACCAAGAGTGACTGCCTGCTGGACGACTTGTCATATGAAGCAGTTGTTTTCTAGCATAATTCAGATGTCGTAGTGGAGTTGGCTGGCAAGCATGCTGAGTGAGAGTCAAATGGCATGTAAGGAGACACACTGACTGTGGAAGTGGGTGGAACAGCAGAGTGATCAATAGCTGGCTGAAGTAGAGGTTGCCAATGGAGAGTAGCTATGGATGGCTGCAGCAATCACCTTAATAAAGTCTCACAGCCATTTAATTAAGGTTTAAAAAGCCTCTTGTAACTGAAGCCATTATCCCAAGCTCTTACAAGCAGAGATAAAAGACCTGGTTTATGGCACTGATGAAAATAGTGTGATGTCATTGATTTTGGTGAGAATTTGGAAAACTTGATGAATGCCTTTATTCATGTTTTACAGATGTTCACAGCATCTCATGTTTGTATCAGTGTGGCGTGTGTGAACAATAGTCTCTGTCATTTGGTGTGTGAAATAGTTCTTTTATCTGCTATGGTTTCCCCCCTAACTTTGTTTAGCTGTCTATCTTTGTGGATTAAACTTTTATATACTCCATGAAATGGGAGTTTTTTTTTCTTTATTCTGTTTATACATACACTGTTGCGTTATCGCATAGTATGACGGAGTAGTGCCTTTTTTCCCCATTGAGTGGACACACTCGGTCATTGTTTTCCACTTTTGTTCTTTTTCACTATACGTAGAGAACCTGTACATTCTGTAGGCTAACATAAAAGCTGACGGCTCATTTTTATTTTCAGCTGTGTGTTAAATAGAAACTTACTGTCAATCTGATCTGGAAGCAGGAAGTTTCCTCTTGAATGTTTTAAACCAGACATCCTCCCCCTAGCTCCTACCACAACCTCTTCCTACCAGCTGCCTTTTCCTCCTCCCACTCTGTCTCTTCTCCTCTTTCTCTTCATCTCTATCTTTTTTCCTGCCACAACAATCTGCCATGCAAAACAGTGTACCCAAGCCACTGGTTCATTGTGAGGGCACAGTCCACATACACACAACCATTGTGACTTATCTCACCTCAGGTTGACCTCTTGCACAGTGATGTGGATATATTTGTGCAGAAATGCAGTCATACATGGTTGCTTGCTAGTAGTGTGGTGGAAACAGAAATGGAGATAACAGCAGGGGTTACACGTCAATATGCAGAAGCAGAGGTTTATGACGAGTGTTTTCATTATGCATGTGCGTGATCAGGCGACCATTCGAAATTTTGCTACCCTTGGTATTCAACACAAGAAATGAGTCAATTAAAATTATTATTACACTCAAAACTGCTTTAATGATCATGGTTTAATTCATCTGCTTATATGGGTCTAGAAGCTTGGCA
Source organism: Centropyge bicolor (assembly GCA_037975185.1). Taxonomy (NCBI): domain Eukaryota; kingdom Metazoa; phylum Chordata; class Actinopteri; family Pomacanthidae; genus Centropyge; species Centropyge bicolor. The sequence goes on along the minus strand of JBBMOC010000064.1, from coordinate 46,730 downwards.
TAGATTCATTCCTATATAAATGCTGATAAACAATTTTCTTATAGTAAATAAGTAGTCTCCTTACTCTGTTTATTTTGGGTCTTTTCATACATGACAACATAATTACATGATACTGTACTTCACCCATCTGCTTCTAGCTGGTAACTTGAGGCTGGGGTTTTGTGCACATTAAAATCATGACAGGAAAAAGGGACATTGCTGCAATGTACAAATCACTGGTGGGTTATTTTCGCATTTTAGACGTTGGAGCTAACAACATTCGCTTTAGCATAGCTACCTTGAGAGCACTAAAAGGAGCAGGAGTGGTTTCTGGCTGTAATAAGTAAAAGCTTTACTTTAAGCACAGAACTGGCAAGTACATGTTTTTTAAGAAGATTCCACATGTATTATACTCAACCGTTCAGAGCAGGGGAGCTTTTGTGTCAAGTTCAGCCATGTTGTGTCATGAATTTTTACTGCCACCTCTATATAGACTGTCTATAGAATAAGTTATAATAATCATGCTTATAGTTCAGTGTACACAATTACAGCATGATGTTCTTAACTCACGGTGCAAAGTGCCACATATTTCAGTGGCATTGAAAATATAATTTGGTCACCGAAGAATGTGACTTTTCAAATTTCTCATAATATTAGCAATATTTTTTCAAATAATGCTTAATGTTATAGATAAAGTTGTGCTAAATTTTGACTGTTTGATTAGTCGACTTGTCCTGAGTTTAAAGTTGTTGCAAACATCTCTAGTTTTAATAGTGCAATGCAAAACACTCATTCCAGCTTTCAGTTTTTCTTTTGTAGGAGTGTGTATGTGTATAGTAAATCTGGTAATAACATATGGACTTTTAAAACAAACTAAATGATCTGTAGTTATGAATGTGGCCATGTATTTTAAAAAGAATGTCCAGTGCATATGCAGTTTCTAACCCCCTTTTTGTTATTTTAAATTCAGGGACCAAAAATTGTTTTGTGGCAGCACTGAGCTGTCTGGTTGTACACTACTTCTGATGTGATTTAGACATGCTAGTGGACACACACAGCCCTACCTTTAGTTTCAACCATCCCTTGACCCGAACCATTATTCAGCCACACTACACTGACATGAATAATTGAGCTGTACTCATGGACATGCTCTACTGGAATCCTGTTGCTCCACTGACGTTCAGTACCTTTGTTTGCTGGTCCCAGAAGTTGTGTTAGAAAAATTCTGTCATAATCTGTTATTACCCGTAATTTTTCATTTCATTGATAATTAGACATAGCCTGTTTAATAGGATATAATTTGACCACAGTGACATTTAATCTGCAGAACAAACTTGCAAATTACGCATTTATATTTGATCATTGTCGAAAAAAATTCAGTCAGAAAAAAATGGTTAATGTGACCCCGGCTTGGTCCCTCTGTAAGATGTCAGGATCTCTGTTTTTATAGCAGTGGTTTCCATCTGAAGAACATTGCTGTTTGTGTCCGACCGGTAATGTAGATCATACATTCTGTTTAAGGTTTGCATACAAAGTGAAAATGAAAAGGTACAAAAGTAACAGATGCCTATATTTGTTAAAAATGCTGGTTTACATATATATTGCACCATTTCTTGTGTAGTTGTTCAGGTGAGAGGCTCTGCCAGGATACATAACCAACCGCTGCCCATTGCTGCACTGCGAGTTCTCCTGAGGTGAGAACAAACTGATAAGTCTTTGAGGCAGAGTGTTCTGGAGCTTTGGGAAAGGAAGAGGTTAGATCAAAGCAACACAAAAACGGAACAGACACTTTTTCCACACCACTGTCTTTTTTCGCCCCCTTCACCAAATTTTGTTCAGCATTATTAATTAGAACTCTGTCAAGTGCTTGAGCACAGCAACCCTTTAATTATCCAATTTAATTCACACCACGTTTGACTGTAGCTAATGACTTATTTTCTCAGGGGTAGTTGAGGCCACAAGCTTAACAATGGCACATTGAGCTAATTTAGCCGCTAAAATGATATGGTGCTTTTGATCTGCTAACATGCCTCCCAGTTAAGCACCATGTCATCAAAACCATCCTGTGGCCTACATCCAGAGCATGTCAAGTCATTTTTGAGTGTGGCCAGTTACACTGTTAAAATATGCTGCTAATTGGCTGTTTTAGTGGAAGAACTATGTCAAGGAATAAAGCAGTTTCTGCGCTCCTTGCTCTGCAGAGATGGTCACAACACAGGGCTCCACACTTCAAATATTTACTTGTGTTTTTTGGACCATTTTTGAAGACAATTGATAGAAATGTGTAATTAGGTGTCCCAGCGTTTCTTGCAAATTTGTTGTTTCATCCTGGTATACCTCTTACCAGGAAGGAGAGAGAGAATTGGTGCTCATCACCATAACAAAGGTGCTGAACAGGTGTGTCTATGTGCACCTGTGTATTGTCTTGCTGTTTTTATTTTTCCTCCACGAAGAATGAAGTGAGCTAATGATTGTTTTTTTCAAATGGAAATTTGGACTCTTCATAGACACAGCAGCATCAGAGTTCTGATAAGCAGAAGAAACAGAAGAAAATAGTAAATGTTTGCAATTTGCAGCACAGGATTACCTGCTGCTGTTTTTAAAAGGAATGGCTTGTATAGATACACTGATTCCATCTCATGGCTGGATCAAATTGAATAAAAATAATGAACTAAGAGCTTGTCTTAACTAATGTTATAACCTTTCTGAAATATGAGGTTGATCAAGCATTTTATTGTTGTCTTCAAAAGTGACCAGCACTAGCGATTCTAAAACACCATATATTCAGCAAGGACAGAAAAGAGACAAATCATGTACAAATTCATGCTACCAATTGTGTTAGCTAGTTATGGTACATTTTCCATGTGCATCACTTCTAGTCTCATTTACCAGCTTCACTAGACAGCTAGGTGGCTCTAGGCCATTTTGAACTGTAAACTGACAGTGGCTGAGCATATCTTACATTTTACTCGTAAGACATTGACTTTAACTTCATTTCCTGTTTTTAATGTGTGTTTGCAATGCTTCTTAGACATGGCTTTGCTGCAAAAAGTCCAATGTAAATGGAGAATTCATTCATTCATAATTTTGTTAAGCCCATAAATGCCTGTGTGATGTATATGCAAAATGCTTACTGCGTAATGGTCAAGTTGCTGCCACCCATGTTTTCCAAAGTAGACCTAATGAGGATGTCTGTGCAATCAGTGCACTTCTTAATGTGTTTTGTCATCAATTATTTTGCTAATGTTTGTCAAACGCTGAAGACGACTCTCCACTCTCTACTTGGCAGGACACAACCTCTTAGCTGAGCGCACACACACACTCACACATTCATATACTATTTTATTAGAATCAAAAATTAATATGATAAAGAAGCTGACTAGACTACTGTTTGGTGAAGGTAGGGCTGCATATGACGTTCTGGGAGGTTTTGGGTTCATAATTGAAGCACTCTTCAAACTGAGGTGCGACTGTGTATTCGAGGATTTCTTTGTTTTCTTCAGCAGTCAATTGCATTTAGCATTACAGGGAGGGGGCGATGAAGCACCCCAGGGCTCTTAACAAGGTTATTCATCATTATATTATAACAATTATAATCATCATCATTGTTGTAGAATTTAATAGTCACTCTGATGGCCGCGATTTCAGCCTGGGCCCATATACAATAGAAGTGATTGGTCGCTTGAGAACGTCTTTGGATTGAAACACACAGAGTTGGAAGGAGAAAAGGTAAATGAGGCAGAAGCGATTGAGTGCTATCGTCTCCCAGGGGCCACATACTGATAAATGGTTCACCCCCTCTTCCCTCTAACCATCATTAAAAATGTCAAATCATTAAAAGCTGCAGTTCTCCATAATTCCCCCTCCCCCCAACTCTGATGGGAGACATGTTCTGCCAGCTCAGCTGGCCTCTTCTTTGCTCTTGTAGAACATTTTAAATTGCAGTCCCGAGTGTTTGTGAGCTTTGGAGCTATTCCTCAGTTCGTGTGCACTAATTGTCCTTTCAATTATCAGTGGATGAAAAAATAGCAGTACAACAGATGCTAACAAATACCTGTGCACTAACAGGAATTACAGTATTTACATGCCTGCAATGGGGCAGTGGTGCCCAAAAGAATAGGGAAAAAACAACAGGATAAATATGGATAAAGAAAGTGGAAAAAGTCTAACTTGAGCAAATCCCTTAAACCAACCCACGGGAGCTGAAGGGGGTTAAGAGCAGTGAGCACAGGAAGTGTACTCTTCAAAGACAGCATTACTGTCAGTTAAACTACTATTGATTGCTAAATGTTGAAATATGAATTAGTGGTGTTTGACCAGAGAAGACTTGGATAAAAGACTTTTTTTTTTATTGTTACATGTTAAGGAAGCTTTACCAATCTAATGAGGACTCCATCCTTTGTGCTTATCTATTTGCTGATGAATGTTGTATGTCATTCAGATCACCTTGACTTTTGTTTCCACTTCAGCCGGCTACAACAGCTCACTGACTGTTACTGGAGCTGTATGCGGGCAGAGTGGGAGGAAACAGGTGGTGAGGAGTGAGGGGCATTGGAGAGAAGGCTACTGTGTAAGCCATGTAAGCCATCCTGCTGTCTCATCAGACCACACACTATCAGGGCCTGGATCAGTTAGTTTGATGTGTGTATGTGTGCCTGCGTGTCTTTACTTGTTTTTCTCTGGGGCTGATCACTTGGAAGAGATGCACCCTCCTGCTACATACTGAATCAGTGGATCATTTGTCAAGACGTGACACCTGCACCACCGCTCAGAAAGTGTTGTTACCCTGTTGGTGCTACAGTTTATTGCCTTGGTTAAATTGTCATACATGCACTTTGCATTATGGACAACTGTCCAAAAAGTGATGGCGAAGTTAGCGGCTTGTTTTGATCATTGGCCTTCTGTTCATTAGGTTTTTGTTAGCAGATTAATTGATATACTGTAATGTCTTCTTTAATAGGTAAATAACCTGATACCTTAGGAGACCTTGTTTATTAATAGGGGCCCTGGTGCTTGATGTTCTGAGGTTTATTTAATCAGTGTGAGACTCTACATGGCCTCAAAACAGATTTATTTCACAATTTTGGTACCATCCAAGCCCACCCTGCACCAATCCAGCACTCATTTCATTGCCAAACATTCCCTCCACTGCTCATTTGAATGCATAATTATCAAGATAAGGCCTCTTGCCGAATTGTGTTTGTGTGTAAAAAGGAGTGCAGGGAGGGAATTGAGAGTGGAAGTTTGTACTAATCAGCGATGTCTCATTCACTACATTTACATGCACACAGGAAACCAGGTCACTGGGAGAAGTCTATCTATGTTAACTGGGTTTCTATTAATCACAAGACCTGATAAAAGAAGCATTTTTTTCTCATTTACATATTTTACAAATTGGGTTACTGTCAAAGGCTAAGAATGATTTGACTTCTGAAGCGCATATAAACTCACTGATTGCTGCCGATCTCTTGAAGCGGCCCAAGACAGACAGAATTACTACTCGACTAAAACTACTCTCAAGGAAAAGCAGCCAGTGTTTTGAGTCTTTTACTTAACAGATGGAGTGTTGGAGGAATAAAGCAGTTCTTGACCACAGGGAGTAATTTTGGCACTGAGGCTGCAGCAGCGCTCTCCCCTTTCTGTCAAAAGCCCCTCTGGGCTGCATTCATTCACAAGAACATCCATACTTGAAGCCCATATTAGCAACACAAGGAAGTACAAACACCTTTTCCACTTCTTAAATGTGTATTTGTGTGTCTGTTTGTGCACCCCACAGAATTGTTGCATCAATACTACCCAATGACAGGCAGGGGACACCACCCCCTGTCTTTTCAATGTTTGACGAGGAATGGTCTTAAAACTGAACATTAAGATTTCACAGGCTCATGAATATTCAAAAGAGCAGAGGTCTCTCTCCTCTTGTTTCTTTTCTATTTTTCCTTCCTTTATTATCTCTCTCTGTCACTGTCATTTTGTTTTGAATTGCATTGTCTTGGCCTGAATTTGAACTGGACCCAGGCCAATACAGGTTTTTCTCAGGTGAACACATAACAGTACTTCAGTGGCATTTAGTATAGATAATGCAAAACATAATGTCAGACCATTGCCTCTAATTGTGCTGTTGAGTATTCAGTGTTTGGGTTCATTAAGATGCTCTGCCAAATGTTGTTTATAATATTAGGAGCACCCATTTCTTGGTGTTGTAAATGGACCACTATGTAATACCCCCAAAGCAAACATGAATGGCCTTTGGTTTAAAAAGAACCCCTCATCAATGAGCAAACATCTTGTTACGTGTCTCAAACCTTTGCATCTTCTCTCAACAGGATATAACCAGAGCTTGATAGCCTGACCTGTGCCCTGTTGACTTGGCAGAGATGCCCTTTTCTCAAGACGCCAGCACTCAGATGGATTAAGAGGTTAGCTTCCAATCCCACAGCCAACTCTGCTCATCCACTGTCATTACATACTGCTGCACTGCCTTCATTGTACTTTTAGCTGCTTTTCCTTCTATATTCAAACCTGGTCAAAGCCATGCATTGTGTTAGATTATATTGGTGGTGACGGAAGGATGACTTTCTGTTCATTCAGCAAAGACTGAACACACAGTGGCCCCAGCAAGTGTGTTCTATGCCTTTGTTGGAAAATGACAAAAATCCATCACAGTGGTGACGAGAAATGGTTGATTGTTGATGTGAAGACAGACTGACTGATTTCATTGATCTAGCTCACATTCTATAACCCACCTGTGGAAACCTGATCAGACCGGTTTGGGCTTACCTGTAGGCACAGGGAAACTGATCCAAGGCAGCTGCTAAATATTTAAACGGGTCCTAACCCAAAAGCAGCTGATATGCGCTACAGGTGTGGAGAGTTTGATCTAAGGTTTCATCCTGCGGAGGTCTACATCACTAACCTAATTGCTACACCACACTTCAGAATTAGCAGACCCATGTCTTTGTATTCATGTGAGAATGAAAGCCACAGAATCAAGTCTTTAGTAAAATGAAATATATGGTCCAGACACTGGGATGATAACAATGCTTTGTGTTTATAGGTAAATCAATCAAGACAACACCATAAATAATGCAAACAATCCGAAAGCACCACATAACAACAAACCCATGTGAGTAAGGTTGCTGTGGCAGTATGTGAACCATGCATACAGCAGTAAAAGAAACACAGCCACAAACTATGCATTGGAGCCAAATGAGCTTTTCACAACCTGAAATGAAAATACAAAAGAGGAGCCTCACAATAAATCTAGCATGTAACCAAAGTTTGTTTGTGCCCAATACTGAGCCAATTACGATATGGGCCATCTGACACTGACCTGTGCAATATGAAAAGCACGGGAGAACTTGTGGAAGCATGTTGTAGAGCAGCAGAAAGCTCAGATTTGATAGAAATAGAGATTAACTTTTGTGGAAACTTTGCAGAGGAACATTAAAGACAACGCTGTTTCGGTCTGGCTGATTGATTGCAAAACTGGTTAAGCTTGAGGTGAAGCTAAAACTAGCGTGACCAGGTTAGTCTGGAGGGATAGGTTCCCATGATTACTAGGGTCAAACTTACTTAAATCTCCTTAATGAACCAGAATTTGCCAAACATGTGCTTGAATTACTGAAACATCCTGTTTACATGATAATCCTACTTCATGGTAGTGTTGCAGGAGCTCCAGCAACACTACCAGGCAGCAAGAACAGGTCTTCTCTCTGTGTACTTATTCTATGTGAATATGGCAGCCATACAACTAGAATTTCCCTGTCAGGATACAGCCAGTTAAGGTGAACTCAGTGCCCCCCCCTGCCCCATCAGTCCATATTATCCACACTAACTGACTGCAGTACATGTCACAATACATCCTACAGCTCCCATGATAACCAGAATAGCATCAGACTTTTTCCACTATAGTTGGATGTCCACTGTCGAACAATTAGTGGAATTTTCTTTGGCTTAGTGTAGCTTAACATGTGATATGTGTGCAGTCTGTTTATTAATCAAATCAGTGTATGACGCGACTGTTGGTGTGCCCAGGGTGTATGTGTGTATATGCAAGCTAAAGAGAGCGTGACAGACACAACCACTATCTCATCCTGCCAGTTTTCCAGTCTCACTCCACAGCTATGTTCAGAAAGTTTATCAGTACAGTTGATCTAGCTGATTCATTTTGTGTATCAATGACTCGATTAATAAACGAATCATTGTAGCATTGATTTTTGTTAACTCCTTATAATTGTCTTTCTTGCACCCAGCGAAGCCTAGTCTGCATGTGAGTCGTGGACACTGTTGTTCACTCTTAAAGCTGTGAAATGAGCAATCAATCTCTCCTCCTACTTGGCCGTTATATTCTCATTAATAATCTTTTTCTCACACTAAATCGCCGACACATACTTTAGATTACAATTTGGACGCACCATGAATCTTATGCAAATAATAATGCTATCATCACAGTTCCATCTACACTATTAACCTGCATATCCCAGTGTGCACTGATCTAAAGGCAGGGAATCAACAACAATCAAGAAACACAAGAAACACACATGAGCAAGCAAACACCTCTCAGCAATTTAGAGTTTCCAGTTCAGAAAATTGTTGGATAGCATACATCTGCTTGTCACTGGACTGTGGGAGGAAACCTGATTAGGCTGAGAAAATCTACAAAACCGCCTAGGAATTGTTCATAAATCTTTGATACTGTGGTTTTGATCCTGTTTCCTGAATTATGCATTTTTGATACCAATTTTATAAAACCCATATTAACAAAAAACAAATTACATTTCACATTATGGAACAATTACACTCTGCAAAAGAGGAAGCTGTTCAAAGGCCAGGGAGCACCTGGAGAATCTTTTTACTTTGTGCACTTCACCCAACTCAATTGGTACATTATCAGTACATAAGAAATGTAAATAACTGCCAAAAGGAATATTGATAAATATGGCAGCCTCATGCCATTCTAGTGTCTAGTCTGCCTAATCCAAAGAAAACTAGAGATCTGGTGATGGGATCACACTAACATTGCCTTGTCAGTGTGATTATGTTTTGAGCCATGAGAACTCATTTTTACATGAATACATCAACAATGAAAATGTGTGCAGTGCAGTAAACATAGGCAATTTTAAACTTTCCAATCAAGAAGTGTTTGAAAAACTTTAGTGTGGTCATTTGAGTGATTGTGCCTCTATCACTGCTACCATGCACCCCATTTTATGCAGCACGGTGCTGTTCATGTCCTTGCTGTACTGGAAGAACCTCTCATCTGCACTGTCTAGGTATCACAGCAACTCCACACAGTTGTCTTGCTTCATTTTTCCTGTATACAGAAACAATTAACACAGGTCTTCATTGTGTAGTCTTTACGTTACCTTGCAGATTACATTTTTTTCATCCCCTCCCTGTCCAGGGACAACAATGTATCACCCTTCTTGTTGATTTTGACTGTTTGTTATAAAATGAAGGATTAAGTGTTCCCTTATGGGCTGAGAAAGTTCTCTTACCTCTTAAGTTAAATAAGCTATTTAAAATCCGTCTTGGACTAGCAGGAAAATGCATTGTCACAAAGCTGAAAACAGGGCTGTTTTTCTGAGCTCAAGAAAAGCTTTTTGGAGATATGTGGTTCTCACAGGGCAGCAACGCTACAAATGTATGGTGATTTTATACAATATGATGCATTGCTGTAGATTTAACTACCCAAAGGACGTAGAGTAGTTTGGTTAGCTCAAAGTTAAATCTACCTCAGTGAAATGCATACATGAGATACACATTAATGCAGCAATAATATTAATCCAAAGACATTGTATATGATAGTAAAACACTGACAAGGGTTTTACTCTTAGTACAATGAGTATTTTTACTTATCATACTGTAAGTACATTTTGCAGATAATATTTAGGTAAGTTAGGTAGGTAAGGTTTTAAATGCAAGACTTATACTTGTAGTTGGCTTTTTTCAGTCTGTGTGTATTGCTGCTTCTGTTTCAACATTGGATCCAAATTCTTCAGCATTTTTTGTATTGCTGCACTTAATCCTATATCACAATACTTCACCTTATACAATACTATATTATTCTTCTACTACATCTACATCTGGCATTCCCCGCTGTAGCTGTCTGTTCCAACACCGGTTGTGCTCTTGAAATTCCCTCTAATTTATTTTAAACCTCTGTTGAGAACCGCAGTGCAGGGAGACACTTTTTGTCCTTCATGGACTGCTGCTGCATTGATTTCATGTCCATACCAAAGCTCTGGTTTTCCTCTTTGTTGGACGATAGTTCTGCCTTCAGCCCCTGACATAAGCAGTGCTTGTTTCTAGACTAGCCAAGTTTTGTTCCAAATCTCAAACCAAGTTGTCGAAACGCAAAGAACTGGTTGGAGATTAGGCAGTGGCTCTTAACCGGCCCTTGAACCGACTTGGTGGAAAAGGGGTTAGAGAGGGTTAGCTTTGGCTCCTACTCCCAACACGTGGTTGCCAACAGATTCTTCTCCTGGGTAAACAGAGACATAGAGACGGCAAACTGCTGCACATCCTCAGCTATTGGGTGTGTCTTTGTCTAAGGAGCAGGATATCATCTGGACAAATGGGTCTGTTATTGACTAGCCCACTACCTTGGCGGACTAGACTCTTCGATCTGCAAATTGTAAAGTCATCATGTCTACTTTGCTGCATTATAGGGGATAAAGGATAATGTTTTGATTTGTTTTGCAATCATAATTCAACTCATGATTTATGCTGTGTTGTGTTCATGGTACTGTGTAGAATGTTCTTGAATTTCCTCTTTCTTTTCTTTATTTCTTTCCATATATTCATTCTTTGCCTTGACCTATCTTCATAACCCTATTGCTGTGTTTTACTGGCTTTCTGCAGTCAATTGCCCTCTTAGTTCTGGATGTTGTAGTCAGTGGGACAACTAAAATGTTTTTTTTGGTTTGCTTGTTTTTTTCAATCTTCTCTCAATGATTTGTGATTGTTCCCCTAAATGACTGTACAAACTCACCAACACATGGATGCCTTTTGAGTGTTGTTATGGCCCACTGTTTCTGATCCCCACTTGAGGTCATTCAGCTTCTTGCTGCACTCCTATCAATACACCAGACCACATCAAAACAAGGTAGTCCTGCGGCAAACAGCAGCAGTCCTCAGTGTGGGTTGGTGTTGTTGAGTCTGTTATGAATGTGGTGAGCGTGCTTTTTTTTTTTTTTGTACAGTGAAAGCTCCAATGTGGCTTTCTTGCTTGTGTTAATTTGAGCCAAGTCATATTACGTTAATGTTTGTGGAATTTAGCGTAAAAAAAACCCCTCTCTTGTCTGAGAAGTGCAAGCATGCAGAGAGGAATGCTGTTGTACATTTGCTGGGAGGGGGGGTGTAACAAGTGAGAGGAGGGCTTTCTTGTCTCCCGGGGGAGAAAGATGAGAGGGCGAGAAGCATAGATACATAGGTAGAGAGCGGGGGATGGTGTCAGAGCCGAGGAGAGAGGAAGAGAGAGACTGCTTGGGTGGGGTACCCTGTGATAACTTAGCTTATCGCACACGCACATCTTGATATCAAAAAGCCACATGGAATTCTTCTGCTGGGCCTAACTTATTGGCTTGACATCTAACCAAAACACACTTTCAAAGGCACAAAAACACAATTCAAAGCGAGAACCAGAGGATAAGTCTGTTTGATTTTAGATAACATGGCCTGTGCTCTGGTTCCACCCTCAGGCCACTTTTAGTAGTGGTAAGGCCATGTTCAGATGAACCTCGGCACTATGCGCCAAAACCCATCCTGCCTCATTTCAGTGAGACCGCTGCATGGGCAACAATGCCAGAAAAAAGTCCAGAAATGGCATTATTTGTCTCAGTGATCAATCCATCCAACGAGCTAGTCTTTTGGTGAGCATCACAGCCTCATGGGATCACCAGCTCGGTGATAGTGTTTTAGCCTTGTTTAAAATGTGTTTATTCTTAAATAGACAAATATTAGACTGAAACAAATAAATATTCAATCTTTTTTATTGACATGTCCTTTAAAATGCAAAGGCATAATTGTCCTCATTAAGGTGAATAGCAAATGCCTGACGCTCACAAACTGCTCTCAGTACCCTACAGTGTGATCGTCATAGGTTGAATGAGTGTGCATATATAAACGCAGATGGAGATGAAGAGAGGCATATCCATACTAGACAGCACAAAGTGATGGACAAGTTATTCAGCATAAGCTCATTGTTTAGTTATAAGTTATATTACTGAACAATGTAGTGAGTAAAAGGCTGGAATTCGTCTGTGGCTGGAGGAAAATGGTAGAAACTTGAGCTCCTGGTCAATGCAGAAACCAGTCTGTCCAAGCTGTCAGACATAGTCTGCTTGTTGTCACAGTAAACATCTTTACAGTGAACTGGGGAACAGTCCAAGGGCTGCAAAACAACTCCAGAGATTGAAATGAATAATAATTCATTCAGCAACTCCAGGCAACGCTACCAATAATGTACGAATAATGTTTGAGTACAACAATAAACAGACGTCCAAGAGGCTTCTGCTTTCTCAACACTCTTCCCTGACTGGCCCAGTAGAGCAGAGCGAAGTGGAAATGAGCTTAAAATTGCCAAATGTGGGAGAACCGTGTGTTCTTGTCCACATTTCTTTCCACTATCTTCTGGAGGTTCCCAGTCAGAGCATCTGTGAGAGTGGATGGTTTTTGTACCGCTTGGGAAGGACTTTGAGCACGCTCCACACTAAGCCCTCCCCTTCTCCCTCCCTCTCTATCGTTCCCTCTCTTCCCTCCTCCCTCACAGCAGCTGTTTTCCTGTCTTAGCTGGGAACTGGAGCCAAGCTGTTTTTCCCCCCCATCCTCGCGTCACAAGCAGGAACTCACCGACTTACTGACATACACAAACACACTCTCTTTTTGTCTGGCTGTTGACTGTGCACTGACCTCATTTGGACTACAGACTGAGGAGCAAGTATTCCCAGTCTTCTACTTGGCTGCTGTGATTGCGTGTTCACATTGCTGTGTGAGAGCCGCCTGACTGTTAGGAGAAATGCTTTCATGGTAAGATGTCTCTTTCCATCTCACAGGCCACTTGTGTCTCTTGACCTCTTGTTTGTGCTCATTTCAGTCTGTGACATTTTCTCGGGTTTCCCGTCTCTCTATTGGCAAGACTGTCGCTGAGCTTATCCCATGCTGACAGTTTCCAAAAGTCATTTTTTTCTTTTTGACTGTGTGCTACAGGATTGTCAGGGTGTCCGCATGGCCCAGAAAATATTGGAATGAATGGTATAAAACATCAAAGCTGTGGCATGTCTCAAAATGAAATTTAGTGTGGGAGTTTGAAAAGTTTAGGTCTTTTTAGTGTAGTGATATTTTAAATTTGAGATGTCCCTATAATGTCATGCTTTTTAATTTTTTTAAATTCAGCCATGGTGAAGTCTGCTCGTAACATCTTAACAGTTGTTTGGATCTGCGTGTAAAAAGGAAGAACTGTGTTCGATCGCGGTTCCAACCCGCCTCCCTGTCTTCCCCAGGATGACTCTATCCGCTAGCATTGAACCTTCAGTGTCTCGTTTCACACACGTGAGTGGCTGAGATGTGGGAGAGTGACACATGATTGAAGACTATCTGGATTGCGTTACAGTGCTGTTACACTAGGCCAGTTCAGCCCTGACTCATGATTACACTTGACATTACATGGGAGTCGGAACTGAGTAGGTGTGAATTTGACCCGAGTCGTTTGATAAATACTCTAATAAGCACTGTCATAGGTCTGTAGTTTGAGCTGTTTTAGACAGGGCTGCCCCCAGTAGTTTGCTGAAGAGTCTTAGTGGACTCCAGTTTTCATTGATCAGTTGCCAAAAAAAAACAACTATTGGCCAGTTTCATTGTGTTGAGAAGCCAAATATTTTTGCGAAGTTGTTTACTCCTGTGTTTTGAACAAGACTTGTGTGATGTGGTGATGAAATAAATTAACAAATTTTGTGTCTTCTTGCTTGTTCCAACACATTCAGAATTATTATCGAATTAGTATTATTATCGCTCGCTTTGTGCATGCCTCAAAATATATACGCGCAACACTCGTCGGCTAATGGCTAACCAACCCTGAAAGGATGAGTTACCTGACTGTCATAAATGGCATCAGGGTTCTGGTTGATGTTAATTGTGAAAATATTTTCTATCTAGTTTTGAGAATAGTTTCACTTAGGAAATTGGGTATTATGCCATTTCTCACTCTCAACTAAACAGAAGTGTGTCCAGCTGTAGCTTATCTCTATCTGCTTTTGACCTCGCCAAATCCCTGATCCAGTTCCAATAGTAATGCTGCCACACAGTCCTGATACTCTCGGGGCACCTACAGACTCTGATTTAAAAACAATCTTCCAGTGTCCCAGTTTGTGAGACGGGGCCTGCAAAATCTCAAAAGCATGGTGAGTCATGTCTTTGTGAATGATGCAATCAGAGACATGTTATCAACTCATGTCATCTACCGGCACCGCTCAGGTCTTTTGAAAAAGTAGACAAACAATTTCAAAAAAAAAAAAAAAAAAAGAGCCTTGACCTGAATTTCTGACAGTCAGATTTTTGACACATAAAGTCTTTGTTTGTCAAGGCTGTAAATGAGCCATCACTGGACCTGTCTCACAACTGGATCACAGTTTGGAACTGATGACCAAAGACCAGCCCAAAATCATTTGGTGTGGAGGTGATTAAGTCTAATACAATTAATGTAGACAAAAACTAAATGATATATACTGTGCATCTCCTCACATTGTCTTATCTTTTCTGTTAAAAAGATAAAAAAAAAAAAGCAGCCAGTATTTGTAATTCAACAAAGAGAATTTGAAAACCCCACCTTTCAGAAAAACATTTACACATAAATGTGAATCTGAAATGGCAGAGCTGTCTTGTACCATGCTCAGAATACGAATTTGCGAGATGTGTTTTTTGCAACTAACACTGTACTTTTTGTTTAGCTTTGCTTTGCACTGCTGTTGTCAGCTCGCGTTTTCTTGCTCGGAGAAGGGGAAAAAAGAGGCAGCGTGTGGAATCCTGAGAGGGCACAAATCAACATTGTATTGCATGTCTTTGTGTCAGAATTCAACCACTGTTAATATTTTATGCTTTGGATTATACTCTGCTACTTTACCTGTCTTCTTCTCCCACTACTGTTCTCTTTACAATCCCCAAATCCGTATTTAATATCCTCATGGCCTGTTGACCACAGATGAGCTTTTCCATCCATTTCTTAACACTTTTCACTTCTCTTATCTTGTCTCCTACAGTGTGTTTTCTTTGTGCCAATGAGTGGCTAAGGAAATCACACACATCCAGTGAGACGGAGTGTAAAGATTACACTGTCCAGTTTGCATACACTCACTGTCTTCCCATTTATCCCTCCTTGTAATGGATACTAAACTAACCTATCAGATTGTCATTACCCGAGTGGGAGGTTGTGTACATACATACGTGCTCATACACATGTCGTCATTGCCCCCAGCTGGTATTTCAATGCCGGTGTGCTGATAAGGGCGTACGTGCATTTAAGTGGGTGATACTTCAAAGTCCCTGCATTTGTGTGCCCAAGAGCTGTGTGTGTGTATATGTTCGTGTATGTGTGTGTGTTTGGGTGGGGGTTGCGTCAAGACTGGCTGTGTTTGATATGCTAACAATGGTTGTCACGGTACCAGCGGCCCTCTTCATGTCACTGCCTCCCTCTCTCAAGATAACAAGTTTGCGCCATGGATTCTGGTCAAGTTGCATCTTAAACAGTCCCAGCTCCTCCTTGCATCCCATCTCAAATTCACCCGGAGCGGAAGCAAATCACGGGGCTGATATTTAGATCTGCTTTATAAAGAAGTGAAGGAGATAAAGCAGGGATTGTTCTTGGTTTGTACTCACTGTATTTGGTTCTGGATAATCCTTTCCGTTAACTCGGCTCCTTTTTTATTCTGAGGAAAGGTTGGGTTCAGGGTCTGAAATGAACACGTGCCAAGCGCCAAATGCCAGTAGATCTTCCGTTTGGAGAGTAAATCTCAGACGGCTGGATCATAAGATTGTGACGTGCACTGCAACTTCAGCAATATCTGCTCCCTTTGACACACACAGCTCCGCTTGAGCATAGCGGTTCCATCAGAGCCAAAGTAACTCGTTTTTAAATTAATTTCACCCTAACCCTTCAAACCTCTTTCAACCTCCAGATTTACTTATGCTATCCTGAAGTACATTTAATAGCAAATACTTGAGTAGAATATTGACATCAAGGCTGCTGGAGTTATATTTAGGGTTGAATAAATTGATTTTTTTTTTTTTTTTTTTTGGCTGGTACAAATTCTGACAAACGAAATTTTGTGTACTTCACGCACTGGTCAGGTGAGACGTCACATCTCACCCCGTCATTGTTTTTCTCGTCTGTCATCAGTTCTCTCCAAGCGGCAACCTCCGCCGCTGAAAAATGAAGCCAATGCGGAAGTGCAAAAAAGCTGGAGTTCCTCGAATAACCGCTAGAGCAGGCTGCAGAAGGGAGTCCATTACATTTGAGCCCCATGTTAAAATGTCAGATTTTACGACAGAAAAAAACATATTTACAGCCTGGTTCAAAACATGGCTCTACTCTCACAAGCTGTTTTTCTACTCCATGACAGCTCTGGGGGGGGGCGAATTTTTTTATAAGGCATTCGTTTAAAATATACAGCATACATCATTATGCACAATTCATAGCTGTCAATATAAGTGGCGCCACTTTGATTGACAACTAGCCACTGACGGTCTAAACGGCGTCACCCCGGCTAATTCTAGTCACTGAGTTTGGGAAAGAGATCGTCGTGGGGTTAGGCGGCTAGCAACGATATTTAGCATTTAACCTAGCTGGTTAGCCATAGCTAGTTTGATTATTTCGAATAAAGCGGCTTTTTTCAGCTGCTTTTTTCAGCCAATAGCGTTCATTCGACCCGCCTCAGCTCCGCCTTCACTCCACCTCTTTGTCCATATTTGGAGTAACCGGAGGTAGGCTACCAAGATGGCTACGCACTATGATTTGCTTCATTTTTGCTCTTCAGAAACCTATGGGTGACGTCACGGACACTGCGTCCATATTTTATACAGTCTATGGTTCTCTCCTGTCATACGTGGTCCTTCCTTTACTTTCATCCCCTTCACTGACATTCCTCATCAACTCTGACCTTCACAGTCAGCTTTTATTCTGTCCTTTCACTAACCTTTTGAACATTAAACCAACCTCCTCCACATCATAACAATCGATTTCCTGATGCTGCTATTGATGGGTAACTGTGTGTATTCAGTGTTTGAAAGCCTGCTACTCCAGTGCATCCTCTCACTCTCTCACTGCTCATTTTCAGGCTCTACTAATTGTGTGAAGCTGTAGTGTGGCCACATCATGACCATGACGTCTGATCCCTGTCCCTCGTTGTCTTCTCAATTCCCATTTAAAACATATAACTACTGGTCACTGTGTTGTGGCTGCCAGTGTGAGCACGCAGTCGGTAATTTAATGCGAACTCTCCCACTTGCAACTGCTGTTAATATTGTGGGTATCGTCTTTGTTTTTTTTTTAATAGTGAGACCATTTTAACTGGTGTTTCACAACAGCAGCAAGACTTGCCAAATGTGCTGAGTTCTTCATGAAATAATCAAATGACCGTAGGGTTTCCACAGCCATTTACCGCAGGAAATTGCTTCTTCCCCCTGAGCCAAGGACCTCTGCTTCAATAAAAAAATGAATACACTCTGTTATTAACACTTGTTATTGATAGGTTTAATATATTTGGTGATACAGGCCATACATTGAATATGTGGAGATGCTACCTACTGTATCGATTCACAAAACCGGATTACTGTCAGTGTTTGCTGAACTCATGACAGTAGATGAAAGTGCTGGAATAACTTGACTTGCTCAACATTAATTCATCTTGTATTTATTAACCAGCATGTCACAACATTGGGGAAAGAAAGCCTCCTTTTTCCAGACAACTATGTTTATGTTGTGTTGTAGATGATGGGCTCAATCATTTATGTGTGTGTGTGTGTGTGGGAGTGTGTGTCAGCTCTCTGCACAGGAGGGGGCAGGCGGCACTGCTGGTCAAGCACTGGGGCGAAGTTGATTTGAAGTTTCATATTCAGCAGCTGGAAGTTTCTTTTTGATGTCAGCAGCTCCATGTGGATGGCATCAAATATTCCCAAATGGTTTTTATAGAGAGGCTGACAGGACCACTTCTCTGCCTCTCTGTCTTGCTCTCCAAAACACCCTCTGGCTGGAATCCCCAATTGCTGATGCAGTCAGGATGCAGCAGAATCTGGATTTTTTTTCATTTTAATATTAACTGGATACTGTTTTATAGGGTGTGCAGGCACACAGGCTGGCATTAATCACATTGCTTTTCCTTTGTTGAGCCCAGTTATTTCTACTGAAGTACTGCTGTAGTATTTTAAACCTTCAGGATACACAGAACACTGCTCTTTCCTCCACTATCACCATTATGACTAGCCTAATACTTAGCCTAAAACACAACACCAGATTGTCTGACTACAAGTTTAAAAGTGTGTGTTTGTCTGTCTTCAATTCAGGCTTAGCTGCTTTGGTTGAATTGCCAGACATCTGTGTATGTATTGAGATTAATTGGTCACTGTCAATCTGGGAGTCTATTGAAAACATAACAGATTTTCCTATTTTCTCATCACCTTTTTTTTTGTCTCTGCCTCTTCTGATTCCAATGAATGATTTCTCTCTGGGCTTGTCTCCTAATTGTTTGGCCCAGGGTTACCCCTTTGATTGTTTAACTCTTTATATAGATATAAAGATATTTGTGTGTAAGAAGTAAGGGCTTGTGTTTGTCATCTATGTTACGCATACACATTTAAAATGTCAGCTGAGTGTTCGATAGCCACTGTGATTACTCTTTGTTTGAGATAAATATTCCTCTCATTTGTCACGAAATGGCTTCATGCGTCACATCTGATGGTATATATTGATATGGAAGTGCAGAGCTGATCACTTTTCATGTGTTGTGATGTTATGCAAAGTGTGTATGTTGAGTCCTCAGTGTTGTGTTGTTGTCAAAGCTTTTGCCTATTTAGCATGTTGTCGCTGGTTACAGTTTTTTTTTTTTCTTGGATCTCACGTCTCCTGTCACTTCCACAATTCACATCTTTACTTTGTGATATTTAAACAGACATTGTAAATATACAGTAAAGCCTTGATGTGTGGAAACTTTGCCTACTCTTCTTTGTGGTCAGAAGGTTTTTATTTTGAAATGCAACCTGTTTAAAATTTCAAAGTGGAAAATGTGAAGATTTTATCTTGCATCCCTTCATCTGTTTCTGTCTATCCCACACACACACACACACACACACACACACACACACACACACACACACACACACACACACACACACACACACACACACACACAGAGCACATGTTGGTCTGATTCAAGCCTCCCCTGGTGGGATAGCACCAGTTACTGCTCTGTACTTTCCCTGGAAGAATCATGTGGCGTCCTTTCCTGAGAAACTATAGGGGTGTGAGAAAAACGGAGTGGTAGAGAGAGCACAAGGACTAATGTCAATACAGCGCATTTGGAGCAGCTTCTCTCCACTTCAGCATACAGAGAAACTCCTCTCCCTGAAACTCACTTCATGCTTTCTGTTTGCGTGTTCCGCATGTACACATTACATTTTCCTGTAAGGACTTATAAAAATGAGTTGCGTCACATTCTTTGCATGGTGAAGAAGGGATTGGCTAAGAAGAGGGAGTGCACACTGCAGGACTATATTCAGAGGAAGTCAGGAGCGAGTTTCAGTAAATCCTTAGTCAGCTTTGTATTTTATTGTCAGAGGGTTACTCATAGAGTTTGTTTAGCCTAAAAGGCACTAAGTCCTAAATATGTCTGTTGGTGTATAAATGGTCGAGTGTGTGTTTCTTAGACGGGGTAGTTAATATACTGTATCTGCAGCAAAACACAGGGTTGTTGAAGTTTATGAAGGAGACCACATTTATGCTATTGCTGTGGCTGCTGCTCATCTTCTCAGCTTGTTGGCTGTCAGTGTAAATGTGCAGTAGAGAGCCAGCTCACACGTCTGGCCTGCTGAAATATCTTTAGTGCTAGGTTTTCAGATAACTGTCAAGGTATCGAGTGACAAAAAAAACAGATGCATTCACACACAGAGAAACTCAAATGTGTGATTGTCCACACTCCAGGCTGGCAACTGCCAACAGGCAATAGTTTTCTACAGGAACACTGGAAGTGAAGAGAAGTTCATCCTTCATTTCTCCTTCCTTGTCATTTCCCCTCCTCTCTGCAGTTCTGGCTGGAAGCCAGTACTGTTGATGCCATATTTCTGCGTCTGTTTGTGCCTGTCACTATATTTTATGTACATACATAAGAAACAACAAATTGTTTGTTTATCAAGTTTTTATAAGCCAAGTAGGGCTGCAGTGTAATTCTTCTTTAATTGAGTGTATGATATTTAGAAGCTGTCTAGTTACCATAGTGTTCAATTAACACTTTGTAATATCATTTTTGGTCAATTAGTGGTTCATTGTGGTCCTGCATGTGCATCAGACAGGTTACCTTTTTTATTGGTACCGTATGACATTGTTGATACCCATTCCACTAGAAACCGTAAAGCAATTACTAAGTCCTATCTGCTTAGTAATTACTGATAATGATGATGTTTAAACAATTTAAGACTGCACATTAGATACAAATGTGTTCTTTGTGTGTGTTTCAGGAGTGTGGTTTCCCCTGGCTGAAGACAGTGTGTGTCCACCAGCACCCTTCCACC
Source organism: Centropyge bicolor (assembly GCA_037975185.1). Lineage (NCBI taxonomy): Eukaryota > Metazoa > Chordata > Actinopteri > Pomacanthidae > Centropyge > Centropyge bicolor. Next base: position 25,976 of record JBBMOC010000064.1, on the reverse strand, counting down.
AAGGACCCACTGTGTTGCCATTGCGCCCATGAGGTAACGTCAGGACCTACTGCCCCCTCATTACCACCCTTGGTCCATCCATTTCCCTCCCCTCTGTCCCTTCCTCCCTTGGACCCACCCAGCCATGGGCCAGAAGATCTCTGGCAGTATCAAATCAGTGGATGTACGCGGGGAGCCCTCATATCGGCCAGTGCGCCGCGAATTGCGGGGTCCAGATTTCTGCCGGCCCCCCAGACTGGACTTACTGCTGGACATGCCATCAGCCAGCCCTGAGACCCAGCTTCGCCACGCCTGGAACCCAGATGACCGGTCACTCAATGTCTTTGTTAAGGAGGACGACAAGCTGACGTTTCATCGACATCCAGTGGCACAGAGCACAGACTGTATCCGTGGGAAGGTGGGTTACACCAGGGGCCTCCACGTTTGGAGGATTCACTGGCCAGCCAGACAGAGAGGCACGCACGCTGTCGTAGGTGTGGCCACTGCTGAAGCATCTTTACACTCAGTGGGCTACACAGCCCTGGTGGGCTCGGACTCTGAGTCCTGGGGCTGGGACCTGGGTCGGAACAGACTCTACCATGATGGAAAGAACAGGCCGGCTTCCACGTCTGCACCCACATACCCCTGTTTCCTGGAGCCAGACGAGTCATTTGTGCTCCCAGACTCTCTGACAGTAATACTAGACATGGATGAAGGAACACTGAGCTTCATGGTAGACGGACAGTATCTGGGAGTAGCTTTTAGAGGGCTAAAAGGCAAGAGACTGTATCCCATCGTCAGTGCAGTGTGGGGGCACTGTGAAGTATCTATTCGCTACGTCAATGGACTCGATCGTAAGTGGCACAACACTGACACACACACAAACACATACTTGAAAAAGCCAGGCAGTGAATATTTTAAAAGCTGCACAGGAATTGTGCAGATTTAAATGTGTGATTATACAGATATTTCATGTTTCACCATTTTTAATTTGTTTGCAGTTCATAGTGCTGTTTGATGGCAGGCAGAATGCTGATCGTTTGACACGTCAAATTTTGAATGAAGAGTGTGTAAATGTGAACTTATTAGGATGTCCTGACCCAATCCCGAGGACCAGTTTAAATGACAAGCGCATTTTATGGATACCAGTGCCACTATCGATTCTGCCTATCTGCTCATCAGAGAGTGATACACCTCACTGTAGTTAATCATGTCAAGTCAATTTCTGGTGTCGCTTTCTCCCAGTATCTGACTCTGTATTGGCAGAAACCCAATATTAAAGGACTCAGATTGGAAGCAAAAAACCTTGATGGGGATATCCCTACTTGTCATATTACTTTTAGAATGTGTCTTCACACCTACTATTTCTTCCTCCTGTTTGTTCACTGGGAACGCTCAGTAATGGATTTGTATGATTTATCAAAAACTTGTTAAATTGATAGTAGAAGAAATGGTACAGCAGATCGCCTTGGATGTCTTCCTAAACCAAGACATTGCAGAACTCTTTGCTTACATCCATGTTTGATGTCAAAATGTATTGACCTTGAGAGATTTTCAGCCTACTCCCTGTTTAGGTTTAACATACTCCCTCATTATTGCAACTCGCCATGCAGCTTTTTAAAATTCATGTTCATGTACTGTTGAGTGTCTGTGCCTAATTCAACTTGATTTGTAGTAAATATGCAAACACGCAGGGTCGAGTTTTATATTTAACTGAAATCACTTGTGTTACTTGAAATGTCAATAACCCACAGCCCTCTGTTTACTCAGTCATCTTCCAAATATGAAGACTAGTGCCAGTTTCAGTTTGCATTTGCGTCACTGCAGAAACATGGAGGGGTGGATGTGGTAGGTAATTTTTCACAGTGCAGAGATGTTTTGTTTATGTATGAAGCTCTGCATAGGCTTAAATATAGACCTGCTCATCAGGTAAAAGCCCAGGGTGAGATTTGTGCTGTAACTTGGGAGTCTAGTGACAAAACCCAAGGTAGTACCACAGGTGGCATAGGAAACATGTTTGTCACACAATTGTATGACAGACATGTGTATCCAGTCATCAGATTTGGGTTATGGCCAGTTGTGTGTGTGTCTCGTTGTATGACAAAGAGCAATTGTTTTGAAGATGGACTAAACAAGGGAAGTCTGAATCAGGCAGCTGAGTCATCTTGACAGTTAAACGCTCAACTCTCTGGAGGAGTCAGTCATACAGTCCTAAAGTGCCTGAAATGCATTATTTATGCAGTATATATGAAATATAGGTGATTTTTAAAGTTTTAAAAACCACATCCTCAATCAGCATTCGAATGGCTAATTTTCAAATACTTAACGCTTGGTCTCGCTCTCCAGAAATGTACATGATTTAAGGTTTACAGCCAGACTGGAGGATAGATATGCAGTGCATTTCTGACTGCACTGATCTATAAAAAGCCCATAATGAGAGGGATTTCTGCTTTGTTTACCAATAGGAAGCAGCTTAAACAGACTCCCTGTGCACTATTTCTAGTCTGCTTCCCTCTCTCGTTTTTTAGCATTCTCAAGTATTCCGACAGTCTCCCTCAAACTTTCACACGCTCAGAGAGCAAAACAAGAAAACTGTATCCAACTTTCTGGTGTAATAGGAATATATGTCTCACCACTGTCCTGAAGTTGTTGTGATATGTATGTGTCAGCGAGAGAGAGAGCTTGTGTTTCCCAATGTTTCTTTCTGCCCTGTTGCTCTTTTCTGTTAAATGTCATCGTTCCAACTAAGTAGAGTCATCTCCATCAAGTCTGCCCCTCAGCTTGTGTACTCGCCCTCAGTCCTCCCCCTTGCTCTAGCCTGCATGTTGCACAAAGCCCCAAAACGGCCTGTAGGCGTTGCCGACAGTGAGGCACGGACACCATGTCCGTGGCTGCGAGCCATGTCTGTGTATGTGTGCTGGCGGACAGCAGCCAGTAGAGGAGGAAATCTGGAGGATGTCCCAGTGTGCCTCTGAGCTCAGCGTCTGGTCTTGCATAGTGAGAAACGTCGGGTTAGGTGTGTGTATAAGTATTAAGCAGCTTAAATGCACATGGCATAAAATGGCCCATAATCATGCTTCATGAAAACACAGTACAGTGCAAAATCTGTTACGCATTTGGGAGATCATCATTGTCGTCTGTGGTTTGGGAAATATTCTCACTGTTTTGGTTTTAGGGTAAGATCTAGCTAGAGTGAAAAATATGTTCTTGAAGCACCAATATTTAGGCAGCATGTGCAATTAATGAAGAAGGAAGTGTCCTTTCGTTAGTAGAAAACATATTGCTTAATGTAATTTTTGACTAACACCTAATTAAATGATTTCACCTTTAATTGGAAAGACCGCTAGCACTGCTGATAATAGAATCAGCATCCTCTCCCAGTTCCCTGCTGCGTGAAGATGAATCTAGCTTTAAAAAAATGTACAAAACCGTAGGAAGCTGCTGTATGTTCACCACTTCCTCCAACTCTTCCTGATTTTGAATTGGGTAGATAGCAAATAAAAGACAAAATGAAAGAGTGCCACATATTTTACCCATGGGAATAAAGCGGTGCTAAAATGTCAGGGAATATTTGCTTTACCTGGTCTGACAACTGGTGGTTTAAAAAAAAAAAAAGAAGACTCCTGTGGGATGCCCATGTTGCCCCGTTTGTGCCAAGGGAGTCGTTTTGCTTAAAGAGGAACCCCACAGCTTTTCCATATCAAAGTATGTTTGCAGGTGTTTGGAGGTACAACTGCATATTTTTAAAAAAAATGCATAAAGCATTTTGTGGCTCCAGAGGGAGCTGTGTGAAGTCTGATAAGTGTCAGTTGGGTCTGACTACAGGTTTGAAAATCCAACAAATCTGGAGTTGTGGAGTGAGGAAGAAGTGAGCTTACCAGACCCCTGCAGCCTGCTCCTCATCTGCTGGAGGCTCGAGGCTACATTAGCTGCTACTAGCATAATATAGCTGCGTCTCTGATTGGACTGTCTTCAAGTTGCATTGTGGGTAATGTAGGTGGCAGATTTCAACAGGGAGGAAAAAGAAGATGATATCTCTCTCTCTCTGTTGTATTGATTGAGTTTCGATAAAGGCTCAAAGTAGTTGACTTTTATTTGTAGCCGTTCTGTCCATAGTGATAATGGTTACAAATAGCAAAGTCATACTGGTTTATGACTTACAGTCTGTTTTAAGAAAGCCTGACACTCAGGGACCCTCTAGATAGAAACCACTAGAGGCTGTTATCCCCATCTGGACCAAGACTTTATATACCTCAATCATTAGCACAATCTGAAGCATTTGATAAAAGCAATATGTATTGGTCTTTTGCACATGTACAGTAGGCTGGTACATATATTGGTCACATTCACAAACATAATGTAAACTGTCTCTGCAGAGTTGTCTTACCAAAATTATGATGATACACTATTCTCATTTTTCACTCAGTGTAGATTGTGTATATTTGGAGAAAAGACAAAGGTGGTGTCTTAAGTTCCATACCTTTTTTTTTCAATCTCTGGTTTCCTGTAGTAATTTCTATTCAGATAGCACTGATGGGGATTCTCATGCCATTTTGAGCCAGAGAAGTGCATGAATAGTTTGATCCGTCTGTTTTCTTATCAAACTAATGAAGCTCGGAGATGGCAAAAGAGAGTTTGCTAATGGGGCTAACTTATGAGGCTGAACTCACATCAGTCAATTGTGTTTGTTTCTTTTTCTCTCACTTCATCGTAGAGATCAAAGATGATAGTGAAACATTAATCAACATGATATTCTCTTTACTCATACATACATGTCTGCCAAGTACAATATATATATGATATCAGTAGAGTTTGGAAGCCGTGCCTGTTCACAGAGCTTGTGTTCTGACAGAATGCACATGAGAGATCAGTGTATATCAGATATAAGACACATCTCCGTGTTGTAACATAGAAAAGGATTGATGCATCAATATGTATGCTTGGAGATGGCAGTGCTCCCCTATTCCCACATCTTCCTTTTGTGCATCCTCTTATAGCAACTCAAAGAGGATTCACTCTTTGTTCACTTTCTGGGTTCTTGGTCTTTCACTCGTCTTGTAGTCTATTCACGTTCTTTTTTACCCCCTCCTTCTCCCTCTTGCTTCCTCTGTTATTCTTCATCTCTTACTCCCTGGGAAGCAAGAAGAGATAACTATCCTTATACTCTTCTCTCCTGTCTGTATTGTCCCTTAATACCCCACATTAATGCAGTTTTTCTCATGCTTCCAGCACTTCAGTGAACACTTTAGTCCTTTGGCCCCTTAGTCCCAGAGACACTTGAAAGTCAGCCCTGCTGAGACTTGATTTATCAGTTTTCATACCTCTGACTTGCTAACGTCTCTGAGTAAAAAACAATGAGGTTGCCGGATCTTGCCAGTCTCCTCCCTTTTTACTTGGAAAGCAGTTTTTTTTCCCCTCTTCCCCACAACAAGCGTCATGACGCCAGAGTGGCCCGGCCAGCCCGATGGCAACAGGCCCATTCAAACTCATTTACACCTGAACAAGACAGACCAGAGGGAGACTTTCACACACACCACTGACATGCTTGCCCTCCCCTTTTGCAAATAAATCCTGTTTGACTCCAACTCTCCCTGCATTTCATCTCCTCCCCCCTGTTCTTTTCTACTCTTTCTTTTTTCCTGCTCATCCATTTCAACACTAATCCTTCCTTTCAGAGTTTACACACCCAATTGAGGTGGCAGGTTGCCGTGGAAACCGGTTAAGCTGACTTTCGGGTGGATAGGTGGGTGGTTAATTGTTGACCAAGCGGCTTGCTCACTAGTTTGTTGGCCAGGGGCTTGCCCTATGCAAATGGGATGTCTTCCTTGTGCCTGTCTGTAATTCAGAGCTGTTGGCACTGTTCACAGCACAGATGCAAGCTGTAACTTGAGCATAAATTAAGGTTGAACCCGTACGCTGCTTTCCGGAAAACCACCTTGGATTACAAACCAATAGGCCAGGCCGTGGCTTGTTATAAACATAATCTGTTTTAGTGACTAATATGCAGCATGCAGTTGGACTCCTGTTCTTTGTATGTAGAGAAAATGAGTTTCTGGATTTCTCAATTCTTTAAAGCCACCTTAAAATTTATGTGGAGCTGCTGTCCTAGCAACACAGCCATAAGCCCAAACCTGCAAAAGGGCGGGTTTATTCACAGTTAGTTTTCAGTGTTAGAGATATGATACATTTGTACATTCTCCCTTACATGTAAAAGACCTGTTCCATTTGTGGCAACGAGCATTATCAGCTTCAACTCTAGTGAGTATAACCAGATTTTGAGAGTTTAGTTCTCTCTGCCATTATCACTAGCAAGGTGTGTGTGTGTGTGTGTGTGTGTGTGTGTGTGTGTGTGTGTGTGTGTGTATGTGTGTATGTGTGTATGTGTGTATGTGTGTATATATGTGTGTATGTGTGTATATATGTGTGTATGTGCGTGCGTCCATGAGTGTTCTCCAATACCAACAGTGCTAACTTTGGAGCTTATCAATTCTGCAGTCTTGTTGGTGTAATTTTAGCCCCTTTCAGACATGCACCCCTTTCCATTAATCTGATGGCAGGCTAACATGCTCTCATGTCTTAATAAGTACACTGGATACTTTGATGTGAAAGTCATGACGGTACATTCTGTACTTATGACGCAAGCACATGTCTCACAAGCAATTCACATTTATGAATTCTGGTGTTCAAGCAGAAATGCAGAAATCCCCATGATCATTATTTTGAAGTGAAAGAATAATTCAGGCTCTTGTCAAATCATCTGCAATCTAACGAAGAAGAAGAACCCAGGATAATTGAGGGTGTTAACGGTCACCCAGGTGGTGTGAGTCCAGTGTGAATAAAGCCCCTGGCATGTTTTCTCCTTCTTTCATGAAACCTTCAAGTTCTCTTTTCTAACAACCCACTAAATGTGTTGTGCTTTAATCGTCCAACCTCTAAGTAAAACACAGAAAAGGGTAAGAAACAGCTCAGAAAAAAGTAGTTTAGTGTTATGTGGTTTTTGAGAACAACATTAAAGCTGTGAGCAAATTGTCGAACCCAAGTCAAGACATCACTCCATGGAGAAATGTGTCGTCATTGTCACAGCTAGTGTGTTTATGTGTACACATGGCTGTTAGTGCACACACACACAAAGTGACACAGTATTCGTCTTTATAATGATTTCTGCTTAGCCTCTATTTCCTGAGTAGAGTGAGAGAGCAGCAGGAGTACCAAATTGATGGCAGTCCACGCTTCGTCTAGAACTCCTAGTTTGGTGGTGCGAGGTAATAGGAAGTGAGATATCGTCAGTGGCTGGAATCACCATTTCAGTGAGCAATTGGTTTCCGCTCTGAGTAGACGATTCAATTTGGACACCTGCGTTTCCAATTAGGCATAGAGCCTTGGTTTGCTCTGTTGCGTCCTCCCTGCTGCTCACCTCGCTTTTCTGCTCCAGTTTTCTCTTTTTGTCTCATACCTCATTGATCTAATTCTGTCCATCCGTGAATGTATTCCTCACCTCTCCTTTTTTTGCCCTTTCACCTTTTTTTGTGAAAGGGGGAAACAGAGACGTGTCCGCACCTTCAGGGCTGTATATGTAAGCCACATACGCCCCAACATCTTCAAACTAGGTCAGACAGCTCCAACAGTTTTATGCTAATCTATTAGATAAACATGGCTGGGAGTGTGCAGTCTTGCCTGTTCAGGGGTACAGCTATTGTAATGAAGGGGATGTGGGAGGAAGCGGGTGGAGTTAAATGAACAGTAAATTGGAGCACATGTGCCAAAAAGATGCACCTATATTACCGCTTAGTTATAAGTAGGACATAACTGGGTTGTGTTGTCTCTCATGGTGAGCTGATGTGTATTTACTGTGCACACATATCCACACAAATTCATTGGGCTGCGGGCGCGAGACTGGAGGAAACTAAAGGGAACTATCACCGGTTGTGCTTTGGCCGTCTCACCTCAGTGAGGGCAGACGAACTGACGCGCCCACGTCCCAAAATTTACCTCCCCTTCCTCCTACTTTGTTCTCGATTAAGTGTTAGGTAGGGGTGCGCGCCTGCCTGCCTGCCTGCCTGCCTGCCGGGCCTCTGTAGTCCAACGGTGCATCAGGTGCTCAGTCGTCCTTTAACCATACTTTCCCACACTCCATCTCCTCTTTACTGTGCCATAAATCTGTCAGAAACTGGTCTCTGGCCATTACAAAAAAAGACATGAGGAAAGGGAGAGTGCACAGACAGACATTTACATGAGGGATTGGAGGGTGGAGGAGTCCCACTGTTCAGGATCGATTGAATATTAAACCTGCCTGTTAACTCAGAGATTTCATGTGTGAAAGATGCAGGCTGCTTCAAATAGGCAGACATGGACCTTGGTGTCAGCGTTCATTATATTAACTCCAAAGATATATACAGTATATATAACACTAATATTGTAAAATAATATTTGCCAAGGAAATGTTAGAGCGCCCTTGAAAAGTAAAAATACCCCTGAGGTCAATGTGAACTTAATGAATGAGGCCATTTCACAGAGAAACATTTCTCACTGGCATTGACATTGTTATTTATAATGGTGATATGAGCACGTTCTAAGCCGTGACATTTAAATTCACTAACCTCATCATATGTCATATATTAAAAAAAAAAAAAAAAATAAGAGAGAGACAGATACTCTTGAACTCACACCAAACAGAATGGATAGAGGTTGCTCAAAGTAACGGAATGAAAAATATATGTGATTATAATCTAAATCATGAAGTAGAATAGCCATGGCTCAGGTCAATTCTTCACCACACTGTGCCCTCTTTTAAGCTGCACTAGTCTGAAAGAGCTTTTTAATCACAAGTGAAACCACTTAGCAAAGTTGTTAACGTGCCATTTTAACCGTTGATGGACAGCGTGCACTTCCTGTCCGTGCTTATCACCACGGTCAGACAGGACCACTTGTCTCCCCAGGCAACCCTTGCCATGGAGACCATCGCGTACCAGCAGGGATTAGCTGGTTCTCAGTTAGATTGTAGCATCATCACGTCATCACCTCCCTCAGGAGAGGGTTGTCAGAGAGTAATGATGCTCTCTGTGGTGGCATCAATCATGTTACTGCCAGCTCTCGCTTTAGTCTTCTAATCAAAGGGTTGCACTTGAAGTGATAATCACTTTTTTTTTTCCCTTGGTTTTGGTGATACGGGCAGGTGCAGTCATGTGAGGTACAATGCCGGAGGAGAGAACAAGGATTATATGGGGTTTTTTTTTCCTGAATGAACTGTACAGTAATAAGCCCAAACACTCTTCACCATTGGCATCTGCTAAGAGCGAAATCTATTAGCATGCTTTTTGCACTGTTTTGCCAATGAATCTGAGTCCAACTCAAATAATGTTCCTTTGAATGTAATTGGGTGGAATGTGCAGCTGTCTTCATGTTTTGGAGTCTCCTGTGATAAGGCTACTTATCTTACTTTTTTTTTTTTTTTTTTTATCACAGCTGTCCAAACTGTATGTGACTATGTTTTATAGTGAACAGCAGCATTTGGTTGAACAAGTCCAACAATGCAGGCAGCACTCTCGTCACATACAGCGCATGTAACACATGGTGCGCCTGTGACTATACACACACCCAGTACGGTGACATCACACAGCGGTGGTGTGAGGAGCTGGTTACTATGGAAACTGCCTATATGCGGGGGCTGTGCTGGTTAGGGTAGACTGATTGATGGGTGCTGTTTGGCCCAACGGAAAGTAAATCAATCTCGGGGGGGGGGGTCCTTCATTCCACAGAGGCTCCACGTGCACCAAGAGTGTGTGATCCTGTGAGAGTGTGAGTCCTTCATTTGTGAGTGCCGAGTTCACACAGTCACAAGGTGCTGGATAAACGGAGACGTGATTGTACTACCAGTTGTATGAGTCTTAGTTGCTAATCTTGTAAGCTGGTGTGCTAAAGCATGGGCTTGCATCTGCAGATGGAGGGTAATGAGATGTTGGAGGGATGTGATTGTCCTGCCAAGTGTTTTTTTTTTTTCTTTCCGAGCTGCTGTGAAGAATTATCAGCTGTACAATCTCATTGCACACATCGCTGCACATTGTCTATATTCAGGTTGTTCAACATGTCTTTCTTATTTGGGCACTTACCATGTTGATGTGGCTACAAATGAATCCACACTCTGCCACTTGTCCCCAAGGTGCTCTTACAAAGGCTTTTCATTAAAGCACATGGCAGTCAAATAAATTCACATAGCTGCACTCCATTTCTATTCAGCCTGTCAGCTGCTGTTCACCAGTGGAGTTCATTATTTCCCCTCGCTGCAGTTTCAAAGGTCACTTACCAGAGCGCAGCAGAGGAATTCAGTGAGATGCAAAAGTTCACCGGCAATTGCAAATAATCGCACAAAGCAAAGCCTAGAGATTTTCTAAACAAATCTGCCTTTAGAAAGTTCATCAGTGATTCCGAGAGAGGCATCAAGTAAAATTCTCTGCCCACCTTTTAATTAGGTTCTTGATGTAAGCTGAGTCGATGCTTATCTGATTCTTGTCCAATCCTCACTTCAGCTCCTGTTTCCTTTTTAGCCGTCTTCGTGTGTTTGCCACCAGGGCAGCGGTTCAAGCCCAGAGGAAGGCCCGAGGTCTCTTGACAGGCTCGGTCTACTCTGGTTTCATGAACACACTTCAGACTAGACGTCACGTATTCATCTTTTATTTGTTTGGTAGGGGGCCTCGGTTGTGTGGTGATGTGGTGCACTTTTAATAGAGTGCAGAGAGAAACAGCTCAATCACTCACAGAGGAGGCTTGTCTGTATTGGTGTGCTTAACTGTGTATATAATGCAGTGTTTGTGTGTGTGTGTGTGTGTGCGCCCTTCCGCTGCAGTAGCAAATGTATTTTTATCATGTAAAAGCTGTACAGAATAAACATAAAAAAGCATGCTGTGTTAAGGAGCTGACTGCAGACTGAACCCAGTTTCAAAATCACACTCGTAGCTTTGATGTTATGTTTTATTGATAGAAATGTTTCAGGGTCTTTGCCCAGAAGAAGAGCTCATTGTCAAAACGCTGGTTCTATCAATAAATCATAGCATCAAGGCTACACGCGTATGTAGCTGTGATTGCCATCTTTTGAATATCTAAGCAAACAGTCATGTAGACAGTGCAGGTCAGACAAGTTCATGGAAACTACGAACTTTTCTTTTCAATCTCGCGTGTGTGTGTGTCTGTGTGTCTGTGTGTCTGTGTGTCTGTGTCTGTGTGTGTGTGTGTGTGTGTGTTACGCTTGTATGCAAGTGTAAATACCCCTGCTCATGTCCTTCGCACAGTGTGTGAGTGGACTCTGAACAGCATGAATTCGGCCCGAGCAGATGGTGCTTCCAGGTGGAGCAGCTTGACATCAGTAAAGGGACAGCAGTTAAGAGTCTGTCTCTGTCTGATATGCACAGAGATGCTTCCAAAATTGGTGGGAGGGTAGATGCCCTCTGTTCTATATATGTTCTATAGTGGCTATTTTAACATTGTTAGCTTCTGCTTCTCTTTCTGATTGTTGTCCAGCCAGGGGTATAGCAACAGTAAATTAAATCCATATATCTATAAGCTTTAACTCTACAGGCATAGAAACTACAGGAATATTGATGATTTTTGAAGGAGCCATTTTCACTTCTATATACTGTATTTGTGTTGATGTGATGAGCATTCTTATTTTGAGTCCCACATTAAACTCCTACATCAACCTACATGAGTCTCATGTTTCACCTGTAAGACCCACACTACCTGTAAGACTCGGGGCTTTGCTGGCAGCGCTGTCAGCCCAGTGCTCACACTGGAGGGCAGTAGAGAGGGTTCCACCAGGGTCTGGCTCAAAAGTAGTTTAGCAGACTGACAGTCAGCGTCGGAACAGCCAACAGACACACGTCACGCTGCCCCTGCCTCAAGCTGTCCGCTACTGCACTGCCCTCCCATTTCCATGACTTTACTCTGCTTCCATCACGGATAGTTTTGTGGTGAGGTCATTTTAAGACCAGACTCGGTTTGTTAAGTTTACAGCCTGCCACGCAGTTGCTCCTTAAAAAAGTGCAGTCAACTGACAGAGCTTTTGTCGATGTACAATGGGTGTTTTATAGCTCTTTCTCACAGCAGGTATTTTGAGTCATCATAGCAGGAAAGCACAGGTGTTACTAAATAGCAATAACAATGGCTCTGTCCCATTAAAGTGACTTGCAAGGACATGGATACAAACAGAGACAGACTGCTTTGTAATCTTTTTTTTTCTTCAGTAAATGAAAAACTTCAGCGTGTCTACCAGAAACTGATGCAAGATTTTGCAATGACCTACGGTTTATGAATTGATGTAGGTGTTGTTCAGTGAGGCACTTGTTGACAGCATTGTCATTCACTTTGTGATGGATAACAGCAACAGTGGTGGTGAGCGGAGATCTCAATTGGAAATGTAAAAATGAGAGGATTACTTGGTATTTCTTCATCTTCTTCTGTGCTGTCCTCACTATTGGTCAATACTTCTGTCATCAGAAATAGGTAAAAAGCCAAAGCTGGCTGTTACATTTGAGCCCCCCTTTTCATAAATACAGTGAATGGTGGTGATGGTATATTAACACATCGATCTTATGTCGGAATAAGGAGCAGAGTCACTTTTCCATATTTGTCGCAACATCAATCTTACAAGGATGGACCCTGTAACATTTCTGTACCACTTCTGAAATGCCTTCGTCGGAATTGAATGCTGTCAGGTTAATTAATGAGCCCTTACATCTACATAGGGAGCAGGTCCTCTTCCACAGATTTCGCCATGTTGCACAAGTTTCTGCACCAGCATTGAATGGACAAACTGTACACTGGATCTAGAAGGGTCATGTTTGAACAAAAGGAGCCTGAACATACAGTAAAAGAATGATAAGACAGCATTACTTTAACAGACAGATGAAGCCAGCAATGTCATATATTCCACATTTGAAAGGGACTTCAGTACCACAACACTTTAACAGGGGCAGGTGTATAAATCAACTTTAAGTGAAAACAAACTGAATCAGAATCACACATGGACGCTTGTGCTCACTGTTTGGACGCTAAACATGTCTCTCTCTCTCTCTCTCGTCCCTCACAGCGGAGCCCCTCCCCCTCATGGACCTGTGCAGACGAGTAGCTCGACTGGCTCTGGGCAGAGAGCGCATCCATCACATCGACACACTCCCGCTGCCGCAGACTCTCAAGAACTACCTCCAGTACCAGTGACCACGCACACACACACACACACACAGATGGGAAGAAGGCCCACTTGTGCTTATGGTAACAAGCCGTCAAACTGAACTCAATCCTAACCATCAGACACCTGCTGAGGATATGGACGTAGGCATTGACTACGAACAAGTGGTGAAGATGGCGCTGCAAGGGGGGGTTTGTTTACAACAGTTGCGGCGATTCCATTTTGGATGTTTTTATCTTCTGGTTTTCAGCTTTTTTTCCCCTTTAGTTGCTGACTGCTGTCTTTCTCCTGGCCGGATGACAGGAGGAGCTGATGAACGAATAGAGTACGAGATTAAATGAGAATATTGCAATCCAGTTTTCTGCTAATCACACGTGTTGAAGTCAAAGTACATGTCCTCAGTTTGAAAGGCCTTAGATGCTGTGGTTTTGGTGCCACAGTTTACCCAGACATCTGTTCTGCACAAACTCTGTGGAAGGCTCCTCGGAAATATGTTGGTATTTATATTTATATTAACAACAAAGCAGGCTCTGTGGAGACATAGCAGTTCCCTCCCAGCACAGGAGAGAGAGAGAGCGAGCATGAGAGAGAGGGAGTCCACACACAAACACACACGTTTCTATTTTTTGTTAGTGTCTGCACAATGCAGCACACATGGATTACATGTATACTGTGTGTGTGTGTGTGTGTGCGTGTGTGCGTGTGTGCGTGTGTGTGTGTGTGCAGAAACAAAGGCCTAACTGTCTGTAGTAAGAGCACAACTCACTGACAAGCAGACAGTTACCACCTACAGGCTAAAACAACACAACAACTCCAGTCTGGTTTGAACTTCTCTCTCTCTCTCTCTCTCTCTCGCTCTTCCTCCCTTTCTGCTGTCTCTTGGCCACTCGCCCCAGTTTGATTTAAGCCTCCATCATCTCTGTTGGTCGGCTCTCTAACTCCTACAACACTGATAGAGATTGATTTGAAGGTGAAAGCTGTGTCTTTGACTGCTAATGTGCCTGATCTGAGACAGTACACACACACACACACACATAAGAAAAAGCACATGGCTCTTCTGTCATACCAGAAGACACTTCTCCCTCCCTCCCCCACAAAGTTTTAAATGCTGCTTTCTTCCACCATTTTACCCTCACATGGGTTTTTATCCCTGATTTCCTTTTGAAAATTATGGTTTCATGAGTTTTTTTTAATGTTCTTTTTTTTTCCCTATGGATTTTGAGATTTGAGTCTGTGGGACAAATGTCTCGCGAGTAGAGGTGGAAGAATGTGCTGCCATGAGAATCTTTTAAATGTGAATAAGAATAAACTCAGCTAAACTCACATTGCCTCGCTTCCTGTGCTTTTTGAGGATTATAATTTTCTGGTCAGTTAGGTGTTTTGATCTTAATTGACTGTTCCCAAAACCACATCACAGTAGGTTTGTGTGAAATGAGCCAGACCGACACAGACAATTATGATTTGTTAGGGTTTTTTTTTTTCCTTGTACTGAGGTTTTATTTCTCTCAATTGTCATATACACCTAAGGTTTAACCAAAGCATTATAATCATTACAAGTGGTTTTGGAAGTGTAATTTCTGTTTGCAAGATATAATTGCGTAGACATCATAAAGCCTATAATGTGCTTGCTGAAGAATGCTGTTTCGCACCGGTAGGGAAAAAAATCACCTGCATCTAACAACACAGCAGGTCAGTGTTCAATTCAGACAGGGAGGGCAGACACGTGGGAGCAAATGATTTACATAAGTAATTATTTGACATTGGTGGTTTTGCTGTTCCATCGCTGCTTCTACTGTATATTATCTATCCTTGATTTTAGTTTCGCTCTAACAATCATATTTATTGTATATCTTCACTTTTATCTTGTTTTCCATGTGGTGACAAATGGTTCTTTAAGTTACCTGTAAAGTAATCAGTCAGGCAATGGTATCATACGTTTAAATTTATACAAATCCTGCCAGTAATTACTTCCATAGACGGTGTTCGCCTCCACCTCCGTGCATTAATAGTGGGAATTCTATGGCATCTATAACAACAAAAAAGTCATTGAAATCATGTATGTATCACTGTGTATTTCTTTAAGACCAAAGGGCTTTTTGGTTAAAAAAGCTGAAAACATTTTAAAAAGGCAGCAAAGAGACCGTTTTCCAACCAACTCAGCTTTTTTGCTTCAGCAATCTTCATCTGAAAATGAGAAGCTGATTTAATTTTTGAGTTAACCTTGAAAATCTATTGTTTCAAAAGAAACATTGCAGTGTATTATATTTGGTTAGTGTAAATTATATGTGATGTGATAAAAGCTTGACCAACATAGCAACAGTAAAACTGGACTTAGTGAACTTTCAATTTTGTCCTGTTTTTGGTGAAAACATTTTAATGGGTGTTACTTTATCGACACTGATGATGTCCACCAGGGCTGCACGTCACTGGTGCGCAGCAAAAATCAGAAATGTCAGTTGTTTCAGAATGCATCTCTGTAAACCAGGCAGCTCCTGTCATGGATCATTTAATACACATTTCTCATCTAATGGTTCTTGTCAACACTTTTGACCCAGTGGAGTTGTCTGCTGTGAGAGATGTCCACAAAACAACAGACATTAAGCTACAAAGAAACAAACTGAAGCCAAACAGAAGAAAAAAGAAAAGTGGTTCTTAGATGTGTCGGGCCTTGCAGTTAACAATAACTAATGTGGTGCAGGATAAGTCGTTCACATTTACATCTATCAGACAAAATAGGTGGGTTAGGTTATACAGGAGGACAGTAAGGAAGCTTGTGTTTACTCAGACCACACTATATATGTGGTGAGTACCAACCACCATCACCTGGTACTCAGCTGTGTACCTGACTAAAAAAGTTATGTGCAGCCCTGTCAGTAACACAAACTACAAAAGGTCTACTGTGACAGAAAATCCTTTGCTGCTGTCAAAGTCCCAGATGCTGGTTTTGGTGTAGAGTCGGGATGAGCTGGCACTAAACCACATTCCCCATCCCAGGGCAGACTCTGAACACAACAAAGCCTGTTGTGTGATCAAAGTTCAGCTCAGCGTGGCTTTCCCTGGCACTACCCACAGAAAATCCATTAATGTTGTGCAGCCGGTGTAGATATCATAATCGCACTGAGAGGCATCTCTCCCTCCGCTCTTAGAGGGAGATGACCAGCACCAACGCAGGACAGCTGATGGACATAAACATTTAATGCTTTAATAACGATGACATAATTGTGTCTGTTGAGCAAGATGGACTTTGATAACTGGCTGAACACTGTGCTCCGGCACACGTGTTCATTAACGTTTTGCCAGCAAAAATAAATGCAAATAAAAAAGACAGTGAACTGCAAGTCACTCCAGAGAGATGAGATCTGCGATAAACTCACAGTCTGCAATTGATCCCCAGCTGTAGCATGTGTCTGCCTCAGCCTGCACTGCTGTTCAATAATGCAGGGAGCAGTCCCTTAAAGGATTATTGAACAAGGCTGAAAGTTAAAGCTGATGACTTGTTTGATCTGGTTAAAAGTGACTCGGCTTTGCTAGATCCATATTTAGCTGCCTCTTGACAGTGAGGCTTCACTTCAATTCATCTCGCTGTCTTTTCCTCTGCCTCCTCTCCTCCGCCACATTCTGCCAACTTTCTCATCCGTCTCCCTTTTACTCGCTCTGCTCGGGCTATTTAAATCCTCCCATACCCGTTTTCCTTTCTCAAAAGAGTATTTGCCACCGTAGAGCTTTATCTTCTGCCTCACCTGCTTTCACTGGAGGTAAAAGGTGTGTGTTTCAGCTATGGAAAGAGTGTTTGAAAAAAATAATTGTCCATCACGCTGCTCTTCTCTGTCCTCTTCCTTTTCTTCCCCCATCTATGCATACATGTTATACATATGCATATATGGAGAGTGGCAGAGCGAGCTGAGGGAGAGATGGATGGTTGGAGGTCGGTTGTCTGCTACAGAGACAGGCGCAGATCCATAATTTATGGAGGAAAAATCCTGCGCCTGCTTTGCTTGGTAAGTCATGTAAAAGCTTACATTTCAGATTTCCCCCTCGCTCGTGGTTCTCTCCTTCAGATCACACATGGAGTTATCTTCAGAGGGCAAAAATCCTCAAAGTGAGGCACGAGCCACAGATAAGGATGTGGCCGTTTATGTTCAATCTATGTTCAGCAACAACATCAAAGATGCTTTATCTGCTCCGCTGTTGTTGATATTAGGGTCGTAGTTAGCGATTCATCTTTAAGAGTTTTAGGAAAAGACTGAATATATATATATATATATATATTGGTATTTTTTACAACTTTGAAAAACATTTCCAGAAATGATTATTTTGCTGTTGGGAAGTTTTGATTTTTTTTTTTTGACAAAGTAAAAATGGAGGGAATTTAAAGTGGCTATGGGTATATAAAAAAAGAAAATGTGACCAGTCCAATCTTGGAGGGGAGTAGGGTTTTGGGTCCAGAAGTGTGGGGGGGGTGTTCAATAAATTTAATAATAGAAAAACCAAAAAAAGCATTTAAGTTAACTGAGCAAAAAAGAAGAAAGAAAATTGTGTTTTTTGTGTTTTTCAGAGTAATGGAACCTCTGTATTTTAACCCTACTTAAAATCACTTTTAATTTCCTTTATAAATATCTGATAATTTTGAAATACACATTACGCATGTAAATTATATATAATTAGATTTCATCTGCATACAACCCCAACAACCTCCAGCAATATGGTCAGGCAGCCTTTTGTAGTCAGAGAAGGAGTCCCCAGAACACTTTGGCACAGTAATTGAAGGAGACTCAGATAAGTGTATCAACATTTTTTATCAGCCGCTCTCTTCTCCCTTGTCTTCATCTGGACTGTGTGGCAGGACAGAGAAAAGACAATGCGAGAGAGACTTAACTGAGAAAATCAACGTGAAGCAATAAAAGTTCAGAGGGACAAAACAGGATTTTGGAGAGTGGAAATTCCACCCTTGCAATGCTCCTACCCCCACTAATCTGTTCCAGGGAAACAGAATTGAAGTGAAAGCAACACAGAGACTTTACTAGAGTTCACTGGGAATGTTTTATTTTTCACCACACTCAAATGAATGCCAGCACAATAATTTGAAAAGATGTTATCACAAGAAGATTCTGAACATACTGAGTTTAGACCTTCCACTGACTATTATCATCTTAGTTTATTGATTCATTGTTTGGATGATAAAATGTCAGAAAGGAGAGAAAACTATGTTTGCCAAAGTCCAAGTTGACATATTTAAGCTACTTGTTTTGTCCAACTGTCAAACCTTTGGACTGTAGTCAGCAAAGTCTCTCCTCAAAGGCAGTCATTGTTTTGCATTTACGTAATCATTTACAATTGATCATGCTCTTTATTTAATGCACACTCAGCACAGCACTGACTTAAAATGGTTTGTTTTGGCTTCAGTAGACAAGACCTTCCTTTGTCAGGATAATTTCTCTTTATTGTTACCATACATCTACCTTGACATGACATTTTGCATAGACATTCCTGGTTCCCAGAGGATGACTCCTACAGGCTTTTGTGATTCCCTGACTTTTCCTATGGCTTCACCATGAACCTGACATTTGTGATTTTGAAAAAAAAAATGTGTAAAATGGCATGACAACAAAAACATGGATTGTCATAACATTTTGTGGACATTCATGTCCCCTTCAGGATGAATTCCTCTGGCTTGTCATCTAGCACCATTATCAGATTTACATTTGAATTTGTCCACAATTTTGATATATGTTTCAAAAGAAACTAATGTCATTTATATCAGCCTCTTCTGTGCTACAACTAATTAGCATCTGTTAGCACGCTAAGACACTGAAATGAGATAATGCGCATGGTATGTATTACAGTTACATAACATCAACATGTGAGATGACTTCAGGACCAAGGACTTATATATTGATTTAACTTGTGCTGATCATTTCTATTACAGATTCTTAATTTGCTCTTTAGTCTATTCAATTTCATAAATTGGCTAAATAAAATGCTGATCACAATTTTTTCAACCTCAGATTGCTGCTTTTGTTGAGGAATAGTCCAGAACCCAAAGTGATATATACATAGATATAAAACAGAGAAAACATTGAATCCTCACACTTTAAAACATCATGGAATCAAATGTCCACTATTTTTACAACGTATGCAATATGTCAAATTATAAAAACAGTGATAATATATTTTCATTCAGTGAAGTCTATTTTAATCATTTCAGTCCCGCATTCAGCCCTGAATTCAATCCTGTACATGTGAGAGCAGCTCAGCCTCAGTGACGGCACAGCTATCAGACCGCAGCTCAGAACACTCTTCAAATACTCACCTGAACACTCGGTTCCCCCAGCTGGAGCTCAGCGTTGATAACTGCAGGAAAAGTAAAGGTAAAATGAAAAAAAAAAAGATGGTAGAAAAAGAGGAGAGCGGGGCCGGGCTGAAGGAGGACGGGTGCTCTGGGGTAGAAGAGAGTGAAGACGGAGGGAACAAGGTGGTGAAGGGAAGACAAGAAGGTGGAACAAGTGAAGAAAGAAGGATTATTTTCAGCATCTGAGTGGAGATAACAACATAGTCACTTTTTATTGCCGAATATATGGAAGAAAGCTTCAGGTACAAAAATAAAATATTCAAGGTTCCTCATCTTGATGTTTGCCAACAGCAGCTTAATGAGCATGTAAATGGTCAGAACACTGACTTCTAATTTCAGCAGCGCTCCTTTCAAACGCTACCTGGGTGCCTTTGGAGTCTATGTGAAGGTATGCATGAGTCATACTCTCATCTCTGTGTCGCACACACACACTCACAGTAGGGGAGCTCAGTGTGAGGCCCAATAAGAACAGTACGGTGCCTTTTCTTATCCATCCTTCATCTTCTTCTTCTGTCTGTCTCACCCTGTACCACCAGGGCCTCTCTCCGTACATCACCAATTTTTTTTATTTTTGTGGGGTTTTTTTGTTGAGCAAAAGTATGAAATTTGCTAGAGGAGAGTCATTTTTCTTTTTTTCCAGTCAAAAGGTGTAAGTGAGAAGTAAAACAAGCTGGTACGAAGTTCCCATTGAGTGTGCTTGTTAATATTTTCAGAGGGTTCCAGTCGGACCTCCTGCCTGCTATCTCAACCTTTTCAAATGTCACCCGCTGCCTGTTAGGCAAAAACAAGCCACCTTACTGCAAGGGTGCATCTAAAATTAGTGATAACATATCCCTGGGAACACACACACACACACTGAGGTTAATTACTGGTCACAGCCTACAGGCAATACAACACACTCTCATCTGTGTCTCACATTCGTGTATTTAAATATTGTGGTTTGGTGTGTGTGCACATTGGCAGTCCCATCAAACTGCTTGGCTCAGAGGATGACCTCATAATCTCATCAGAGCAACACACACACAGCAGCCTCTGTTGTCACTGACTCGGTGCCAAAAGTTTTTTTTTTTAATCCCCCATATCTACGCACACGCTCGGTGACGTCAGCGTGCGAGCGTGTACAATGTCATCCATGCCCACTGGCCTGTTCTGTTTCCTCAGCGTCGTGCCCACTGCAACTTTATTTTTTTTAAACACAAGCCAGCGAACATCAGGCAGGATTTGAAGTTCATGACCTTTAATGCTGTTATCCTGGTTTTGATGTCTTTATTGTAATAGAAAACATGCCTCTGTTTCAACATAAGCACTCACAGATGGCTGCTTTTTTAACTGAAAAGCCTCTTGTTCACTGGATCCTGATGGATGGCCCTGGTGACAAGTCGCAATGCGGTGGCAGTGCAGTTGTGTCATGTTAGTTTAGGTTTGACTTGACTGAGCAACACAATGGGAGCTGCATGGGAATTGGGAATAGTAAAACCTGTTTTCATAAATAAATTGATAAGACACAAATCAGTTGGTCTCTGTGACCTGTATCTGCGTATCAACTGACCCCGACATGTGGCCTCGGCTCAAGATCGACGAACCGATCCAGCTGGAGACAATGATTGCCACACTACTGCTGCCACCTTTTGGTCATCTGCAGGTAATACAACACTACAGCTTCTTTTAAACTGTGTGAAAAGGAGGTCAGGAGCAGAGGGTCTGGTTTGAAAAAAGGCCATGAATGAAACGGCAAAAGATACAAATGTAAAAGATGCTTTGATGTATGTATTGTGTGAAAATAAAATCCCCATTAAATAAATCATTACATATCTTTTTAATGTTTTTTTTTATAGTTTAGTCTCCATGAAAATAATGTAAATCAGAGTTTATTCCAGTGACACCTTAAAGAGGTATTCCAGTGATTTAGTATTTACTTACTATTACACTTCAGTAGTATTAGAGGAATCACAAGAGACAGATTTTTAAAAAGAATTGGAAAAACTAGGGTTGGCTATCAATCATTTTTCAAATTGCTTTCATGATTAATTCATGAAACATTTAGTCTGACAACGTAAGAAAATAGTGAAAAAAATATCCATCACGTCTTCTCAGAACATCAGTGTTTACTGAATTTTACTTGACAGATGACTTAAATGTTCAATTAATTACCAAATACCAAGCTCTTTATCGAATCTGTGTTGATTGACTAAGTGCTTAGTTTACAAGCTCAAAAAAATGTGGATCATCAAATCAAATCTGTGTAGGCCATGATATCCTAACTGTTAGTCCCTGGTAAGCCTACATTTCCCATGATGCAACCAATAGTATCTTTTTAATAGGCCCGCTCCACCTCGTAAATGACATATTTCTTTCGAATTCCATGAATCGAAGCCAACCAAGCCCGAGCCTTGATAACCCTGATGACATCACTACAACATCATCAGGGTTACATTCGCAAACTTGACCAAAGCTCAGAGCCACAAAGACATTATACAACAGTTGCACAGTGGTGATAGTTCCCCTTTAAGCCTTTGTTAGTTGAACTGACTACTTATAAACATTCGCGCAAACTTAGGTACTTCATGCATTGATTAGCTTAATTATTTACAGGGGCAAGCTTATTTTCCAGACACTGCTCTGATGGTGGCCTCATAATTAGAACAAAGTAGATTAGTGTGTCCTTGAGAGAGGAGAGGTGTGGTGCTGCTGGCCACCGGAGTGTGAGGAGCTGTAATTGTTTGACTGTACAAACATGAAGCGTAATCTCATGTCAATAAGAGGGTCTGTTTATGAGGTGATTATGAAAGGGTCTTAGTGGAAAGCTGTGAATATTCTGCTGTAGAGGAGGAAGAGGGTATGTCCTCAATGTTGTTGCCAAGACAATCTCAAATCAAGGTTCACTTACTTGCTTGTTCTGGAGCTTTTGATCATATTGCACAGTCTTCATCTGCATTGAGTTTGGTCAGTTGTTCTATTTCACTACCATCCACAATTACAGTGTTGATTCTGAAAAAGATGTGACCCTGTCTAAAACATAAATTAGACAGAATGTGATATTTTTTTCACATATACTTAATTGAAAGAGTAAAGAAACAAAACATTAATGTTCATCTCATGAACTTGTAGTGTTTTGTAAATATCTGCTCATTCTGACTTTGATGGCAGCAACATGTTTCAAACAAGTTGGGACAGGAACAACAGCCTCATTAGTAACAGGTGATAGGATCATGATTGGGTATGAAAGGTTAATTCTGGGAAGACTTAGTCGTTCACAAGCAAGGATGGAACAGTTGTAGCTAAACACAGTTCACTAGTAAATGATTGCATTTTGTTTTTATTTACATTTTACGCAGCATCCCAACATTTTTTGACTCAGGGTCAACTCCTCAGTTCAGTTTAGCAGGACATTTTAGCGTCCTTTAGCTCACTGTTTTTGCATTTCTCACTCACAACTTTACTGTTTTGGTTTACTCTCTCACTCAACACCTAGCAGGTAAAAACATTTCCTTCATCCAGCATTCAACTTAGATTCAACTCAGGGATTCTAATATATTTTTATCAGCTGTTTAAAGAGGAAACTGTTTGCTAGCAAGTCCAAAGTGCCAACATAAAAGAAGATTGTAAGTCAGTGTTTTTTGCGGCTTGGATCTGCTGCCCCCAGTGGCCAAAATCAATTACTGCAGCTTCAACCAAGAAGACCATTTGCCAAAACAATCTCAGGGTAGAGCTTATGACTTTTTTTTGCATGTGGAGTAGTTGTCAATAGTGAACCACCAAACTCACCTCCAACTAGTTGAGCTATTGTCACTTCATCTGCCGAATTCATGAAAAAGTGTCAGTTGTGCAAGAGCTTCCTCCTTGTGCTGCTGCAGCAGAGAAGATATTTTTGTACCAAGAATACACAACAATGGTTTCAAAAGAAGTAGTAAGGATCCTAAGAAAGGACTGAAACTGGCTAATGGCCCTGCTGTCAGATTAACTTTTCAAGCCCTGCCATCACCTTCTGCCAGTGTATGTGAAAATCACGCTGCAGGGGACTGACTGTTCTGTCTGTAGCTTGCAGGAGTATTAAGACAGAAGTGACCACAATGTGAAAGGGTTACAGGGTTAGTTTGGATCTAAACTAACATGTTAAAACGTCAGAGTCACACAGTCAATCAAACAAACCGATCGAGACAACAAAAAGTCTCTGTCTCTGTAGCGATCCTGTCCATAATGTTGTCAGACCTGTAGAATAACAATCTGAGACTTTCAGTGACAAGCACTTTTATTTGACATACTTTAATGGCTGCATTTGCCCCACTCAATGCAGCCATTGCAGCCTGTTTCACACCTGCAGGATGAAGTGATCTGCTGGACCAGCTCCATAACCTTTTGTACCAAGTCATTTAACCAAAATATGTAAAAAAAAAAATAAAAAATAGGGCTTTAGTGTAATTGCTATTTAAAGGCCACATTTTGCTGCAATGGCATCAGACTCTCCAGTGTGCACTGGCTCACTCGTTGAACCTTTAAAATCCTTTGCACACCAGCCACCACTGTGTGACCATCTGCTATTACTTTCAAATATCACACGACTGCTTGTATTCTGCTGTGGGAAAGCAGCTCCGCTTCCATCTCTGGTTCACTGCCTTTGTTTGTCGTCCACACTCACATCTCGTGCCTACCTTTGTCCAAATAAATTACAGTGCGGCTCGGCTCTCTCAAAGAGCAGATCGGCCCCGTTTGTGCAAATCAAACAGTCGAATTCCTCACATTCCCTCGATTGTATTTGCTGCTCTTTCCCCACTGATGCTTCCAGCTGTTCAAGGTTACAATTAAGGCTTTAACATCATTCTAATTGCCTTGGAGTAAAAAGAAACATGATCAATAATGTATAAGGCAGTAAATGCACTCTGTTTCTGTTTGAGGCAGGTTGGACTTCATTATTTATACGCTGCTGCCTCAACTTCCACTCGCAGGATGCTTCTGTGATTGACGGGACGTGAATCACAGCTTTGACACTGGCTGACATCATCTGAGCAACAATGATGAGAAAGAGACAACATCCTGTATGTCCACTTCTCTCATGGCTTGGCTGTCTGTAGAGCCAGGGAGAAACAAATAAAGAATTGAAATGATAATTACATGAATGTATAATTACAGATATTTATAGTGTTGCTGCAGTCTGGAGTAGTTTGGCGGAGTGAAGGGTTTTTATGCAGAATCCATTCTATTTTTGTTTGTGAGTCGAGAATGAAGGTGACAGTGCCTGGGGCTTCCCCTGCTCTACCCAGGAAAATAAAAAGTTTTGTGAATATTTTAATTCGTTTATATTCAGCTGCCGTGTTGCCAGCAGTTTATGCAAGCAGCGAGTCTCTCGGGCTGTCATTTACACTGATTTTAGAACAGCTAATAGGGTTTTAGTAACGCTAGGTTCTCAAAAATCATGCTAATCCCTAATTGGCTCAAGGCTGAAATCATAAATTAGATCATTAATACCTCTGTGTGTCGTGACAAAAAGTGTGAAAAGAATAGAGCAGGACTCGAGGCGCTGAGTGACTGTGAAACACTCCCAGAATTGAACACTGGCTTTGAAATGATGGTGCCTAGTTCTGCAGTGTAGTCAGTAGCCACTAGATGGAGACACTCTATTGATCATGGACTCAAAATCCCGCCACTCTTCAGTTCAGCATGTGGCTCAAATCAAGGGACAATTAATGGCTTATTTCCAGAAATGAACAGAGGCACTTGTCAGCTGCAGGATGCATGAAAATACATTCAAAATGGAATTAAGTGTGTTAAATGTGTGTGAAGTAGGTATTTCTATAAAAAGAGGAGTTTAGAATAGTAAAATGAACTGAAATGGTGTCGCTGAGGTATTAGTAAATTTGAAAACCATCTTGTTGTGCTATAATGTGCTCCTGACAAAACACCACTTATCTTTAATGTAAAGATGGTACAAAGGAACCACAATCATAATTACAAAAATGTTTTTCACTACACACATTTACTTTGAGGTATTCCCCCTGTTATAAACTTAGTGCTGGAGTTAGCCACTTTGGATCTGCCATTTGAACTCCAGTTGTACATACCTCTTCTCATATATATATATATTCATTATGCGGTTTATCTTATCTCTCATTTTGCAATATTTATATTTGCTGCTTTACTGATGTAATGCTGCATTATCTACCTCATATTCTCATATTGCACCATTTGCTTCTGTTTTGTTATTTGATTTTGTCACTTATCTTCACTAAGCCACTTTAGGTTCCACTTGTACTTGGTTGTTACTTATATACTAAGTTGTATATACCTTTTTTTTTATATAGTTTTTATACTTTATACTTCTACCTGATTGTATGCTTGTGCTGCTGCAACACCTGAATTTCCCCTATGGGGGATGACTAAAGAATTATGTGCACTTTTCTTTGACCTATTTTGACAAGGAAGGACACTAGTTCTCAGTTGGAGACACTATTTTGTTTACATTTTTACAAACAAATG
>JBBMOC010000063.1:2515358-2628407 GCA_037975185.1 Centropyge bicolor | reverse complement strand
GTGTCCCTACTTGCATAAAGAAGTGTATATCTGGCTGAGATGCAGCACAGCTATCACGACCACACACTGCCCTCAGCCTGGTTTTCATCCACTGCCGGTCTGCCCTGGACTGGTATCTGGTATATATAAAAAAAGATGAACGATGAAAAGAGTAGGGCTGAGATCTCCAGCTCAGGAAAGTTTATTTTGCTGAGGTGGGGGCAGCGACCAGTTTAAGAGCCCTGCGGCTGCAGTTGCGCGGCTTCAACCACCAGGTGGCATTTAAATGGCAAATACAATATTAATATACATCTTGACGAAATTCAAACTAAGGTATATTTCTGACTCTGTTACACTTACATTGTGTGTGTGGTTTTTTCTTAAATTATTATTTCTTGAAACAGGCACAACAACACATTTCACTACGCATTGTTTCAGGTAGAGAGAACTGAGAAAAAAAAGAGAGAGAGAGATGCAAGCATCATAGTAAAATAGCATCATATCATCTAGATGAACTGTAAAGAAATAAAAATTAAACATTATTACACATTAGAGAGTCATTTTTTAAAACTAATGTTCTAATGAATCAGGTTGGTATCAATTACCTTGGTAACAACCCCACAGAGGTTAAAACACCTGGTACTCCCCACCGGCCAGTTAGAACTGAGGAAGTCCTTTTGATTTTGCAGAAACACCTTAAGGTATCTTCAACCAAGTCCAGTTGGTCTTGATTCAACCCTCATTGAATAACCATGACCTGGATGATGCACCTTCTCGCTGATGTAGCTTCACTTGAACAGCCACTTGAGAGAGTCTGACCCTGCAAGAAGGAGCGGTACCGCAAGTCTTTCATACCCACTGCATCCAGACTCTATAACACCTCATTATAGTCAATAACTGATGACTGAATTTCTGCTGCTGTAAATAATGCAACAATTTTCTCACTGTGAAGTGTGTAGGAATTTTTCCCATTGTTTGAGCAATATTATAGCAATTGTGCGCAGTAGTTATTATAGCATTTTCTCTCATATGAATATAGATGTCAATTTCCTTTGGATGTCAATAACAAGTAAATACAGCTTTCTTATCTTATCTTATTTTAGTTTATGGATACTGTGTCGGCAACACAACATATAGGCTGATAAAACACGTTAGGCAATGAGCTATATGTGACAATTCCACCAGAGTCAGCTGCTTTCACTTTTAATACACATTGATATAAGATAAACAAAAGAAGACTCAGTTAAATCAGCAAATCCATTTTATGACAAAACATTTTGATGGAGCATGACATGTGATGATAAAACATACAAAGTTTGGATGTAGCGCTCTTTCAGTGTTTTCTGACGGTCATTTTTTATCACATCATCGTGATATTAATACTTTTCTGTTCTGTTTTCATGAGACTAAATGTCCTTCATGTGAGTCTTCATGTCAAACTGTTAATATGATGCACAGATAATGTATTTGTTTAAAGGAAAGCGTCACAACCATGACAAAGATAACGAGATAACGTCTGTTCTTTACTCCAGGATACATTGCAACTTCTGTCAGTGGACCATTGAGAGTATCTGGACTGGCTGCATCATCACCTAGTACTACCCTCAACCATAAAGCTCCACAGAGGATGATGAAAACTGCACAGCAAATCCTGGAGACAGAGCTGCCATCAGTGGAAGATCTCTGCACCCAGTGTTGCAAGAATAAAGTCAACAGAATCATCAGTGACCCCAGTCACTTCAGCCATAACCTGTATTGTCTGCCGATGTCCCAAACTCCCAGGCTCAGGGACAGCTTCATACTGCAGATCATAAAACTATTGAATTCTTGAGCTCTCGAGCTTTTCACCGTGACATCTTTACTACATTAATACATGGACTTCACTGCCATACTTACACTATGCTTACTGGTATATTACTGTGCATACGTTTTCTGCTGCACTGCCTCCTCCTCACGTACATGGTTACTTCCTGTTTACCACCTGTTTACGTCTCATTGATATGAGATCATATCAGTGATCATAGAAGACATCCAGGCAGGACTATCTGATTCAAGACCTTCCAGTTCAGACAGGCATAATAAATCATCTCAGTATGGCTGGCGCTGTAATGGCGACAGGTGGAGAGCGTCTTGTCGTGCGTTAAGTTTGTTTGTTTAAATAAGTGTTCTCCTGTCCGTAAAGGTTGAATGAATGATACCACGCTATCTATTAATGGTTGTTTTGCTGGACATTCTCATCATAGCGAGATCAAAGCCTGTAAAGTACACTTTTCATGATGAGGAAATGCGTGCTGCTGCTGCTGTTGCTCTGCACAGCCGAGTTCACAATGGCAGTGACTGGGAGACACGGAGGCGAAATCCTGCGGTATAATCGGGAGGATCTGCTGCTCCTGCGGAACATGGATTACCCTGCACCGAACATGGACAACTGTGGTGTGCTGGTACAACGAGAACCGGGTCGCGATCACCGGCGGAAAGCTCCGACGAGGAAGCGGGGAAGGAGAGGCGGAGTGAGGCAGAGACTGAAGAGACTAACCGGCACACGGAAAAGCCCACCGCTTCCCTCTATTATACTCGCCAATGTGCGCTCGTTACGCAACAAACTGGACGAACTACAATCAAACATATCATGCCAGTGGGTGTACTAAGAGGCCAGCCTGATCTGTCTCACGGAAACCTGGCTTGACAACACGATCGTGGACTCCGAGCTCTTGCTGGACGGATTCGGTACTCCGCTCAGACTGGACCGGGACAGCGTGAGTTGCCAGAAGAAACACGGGGGCGGATTGTGTGTGTATTTGAACAAGGGCTGGGGCAGAACTGCTGAGGTGAAAGACTCTTGTTGCACACCTGATCTGGAGATGCTGGCTGTGTCATTCAGACCGAAGTATCTTCCCCGGGAATTTGGTCAGCTGGCTCTAGTTCTTGTTTACATCCCTCCCTCTGGCAACGTCAGAAGCGCGTCAGAGGCTATAGCTGCCTGCGTCCACCAGGTTGAAAGTTCATCCTCAGACTCCCCTGTTCTCATTTTAGGGGATTTCAATGGCTGCAGGCTAAATAAGACACTTCCAACCTACCAACAGTATGTTACATGCGCTACCAGAGGTGACAAAACAATCGAACTCTGTTATGGAAACATAAAGAACGCATATAAAGCATACAAAAAACCACCCGTTAGCACTGCAGATCATAATGCTGTCCATCTGATCCCTGCCTATCGCACAAAACTTCAGAGAGAGGGCGTGGCCAAGAAGTTGGTAAAAAAGTGGGATAGAGATTCAGTTGAGACTCTACAGGGCTGCTTCCAATGCACAGACTGGGATGTGTTCACTGATGGGAGCAGCCTCGAGGAAGCCACTGATGTGGTTACACATTATATCACCTTCTGTGAGGAAATTATTGTCCCTACAAAAACTGTAAAGGTTTTCTCTAACAATAAACCCTGGATCACAAAAGCCCTGAAAAAAACTCTGAACGAAAAGAAAATAGCATTTAACTCAGGGAACAGAATTGAGTCTAAACGTATCCAAAACAGACTGAATAAAGAAATAAAAGCAGCCAAGAGAGGGTACAAGGAGAGGGTCAAGAAACTTTTCCAGGAAGGCAATGCCAGGGACGCCTGGCAAGGCGTTAAAACACTGGCTGGCCTCCCCAACAACTCAGCATCATTAGACACAGGGATAAGGGGCCCTGTCAACATGGCAGAGGACCTCAATCAATTCTATTGCAGGTTTGACCAGTCTGACTTCTCACAGGAGAGGGAGGAGTTGATAGCTGAGCTCACCCCAATGACATCCACCCAAGTAAACCTGGAGCTGCAACAGGTAGAGGTAGAGCTCATGCTTAAGAGTACAAAAACAAATAAAGCACCAGGACCTGACCGGATCTGCGGGCGCCTGCTGAAGTCCTGCTGTAGTCAGCTGGCTGGTGTTTTTTGCCATCTCTTTAACCGCTCCCTTTCTGAACACTCAATCCTGTCACTCTGGAAATCCTCCATCATTTGTCCAGTTGCCAAAAAGAACAATCCCACCTGTGATAATGACTATCGGCCAGTAGCATTAACATCTCTGGTAATGAAAGGCTTTGAAAGGCTTATTCTTTCCCAGCTTCAGGAGGAGGTCAGTATGCATGCTGACCCCCTTCAGTTTGCATACAAACAACACAGGGGTGTGGATGACGCTGTTCTGACGCTGCTGCATGGTGCTTATTCTCATCTCGAGAGGCCTAAGTCATTCATCAGACTGGTGTTTGTGGACTTCTCCAGCGCCTTTAACACAGTGCAACCTCACCTGATGGGACGTAAGCTACTGCAGATGGACGTCAACCCGCACCTGATCCTCTGGATCCTCTCTTT
Source organism: Centropyge bicolor (assembly GCA_037975185.1). Classification (NCBI taxonomy): domain Eukaryota; kingdom Metazoa; phylum Chordata; class Actinopteri; family Pomacanthidae; genus Centropyge; species Centropyge bicolor. The sequence continues at coordinate 2,624,074 of JBBMOC010000063.1, read as the reverse complement.
CCTGACCGACAGGCAACAGGGGGTCAGGGTTAATGGTCACCTCAGCTCATCACGGTCTGTTTCCACTGGAGCCCCACAGGGCTCCGTAATTTCACCTGTTCTATACACTTTGTACACTGATGACTGCAGGAGCACTAACCCAGGCATAACATACATTAAATACTCTGACGACACTGTGATCATGGACACCACAAACACACCTGGACAGCTACAGGCTGAGATGGACATTTTTGCTGAGTGGTGCAGGCGGAATTGTCTCGATCTCAACCCTTCAAAAACTAAAGAACTGGTCGTCGACTTCCGCAAGAACCCCACCATCATCCCCACTCTGTCACTCAACAACCAGCTGATAGAGAGGGTTGAGTCATACAGATACCTTGGGACAATAATTGATCACAGACTCACCTTCCAATCAAATAGTGAAATTATCTTTTCCAAATGTCAGCAGTGTCTCTTCTTCTTGAGAAAACTCCGCAGGTTCATCAGTCAGTCCTGACAGCTTTTTACAAATGTTTCATTGAATCTGTAATCACCTTTAACATATCAGCCTGGTTCGGTTCACTATCAAACATCCATCGCAACCCACTTAACAAAATCATAACAATGAGCAGTAAAATAATCGGACTGGAGCAGGAATCACTTATCAACATTTACAACAGAAGGGTTAAATCAAAAGGTACACACATAGCCTCAGACTTCACTCACACACTGCACAGCCACTACAGTCTGCTACCTTCAGGTCTGAGATACAGATCACTGGCATTCAGGACTAAGAGAGCCATGTCAAGCTTTGTGCCAACATCGATCCGGCTCATGAACGCCTGACACACTTTTAACTAACAGGGACTGCTTTTAATTTATTTATTTATTAGCTATATTTTTAACAAATGTCGGTTGATTGATTGTTTGGTTTAACTGTTGTTGATTGCTTGTGGTTGTGTTGTGTTGCTTGTTATGTAAATTGTACACGCACTGATGCTCTGCACAAATGAAGTTCCTAACGGATAAATAAAGTTCTTTTGAATTTGAATTGAGTCACATTCTGATCTCGGTTCTGATTTCTGATGTTAGACTGTCCAGAAGTATATGCAGCATATGCTCTATATGTTTAACAATCTGAAATTTTCAAAGTGTATTTTTTTTACAACACACACAAAGTACGTGGCACCATCCTACAGAGTACTATAATGACTGAACTTTACCACGTTTGAACACAAAAGTACATCTGAGAGACAGGGCAAGTCAAGAGTTCAGTTCCAGAAAGCCACCCAGAGGCAGAGCTGAATGGACTCTCCCTCACATGCAGGGGTAACACTGAAAACTGTTCTTCTACTGTTCTACTGCAGGGTTGCACGGTGGCTCAGTGGTTAGCACCGTCGCCTCACAGCAAGAAGATCGCGTCCCGGTCAGCGCTTGAGATCTTTCTGTGTGAAGTTTGCATGTTCTCCTTGTGCAGCGTGGGTTCTCACCGGGTACTCCGGCTTCCTCCCACAGTCCAAAAACATGCTGAGGTTAATTGACTACCCTAAATTGCCCTTAGGTGTGAATGGTTGTCTGTCTGTGTTGTTTGTGTATATGTGCCCTGCGACAGACTGGCGACCTGTCCAGGTGTCCCCTGGGATAGGCTCCAGCCCGCCCTGCGACCCTGCAAAGGAGTAAGCGGTAGATAATGGATGGATGTTCTACTGCAGATTTGTTGCAGCCCCACCAAGAGGCAGTATCCTCCAGCCTCATAAAATCCAGCATGCTGTTCTCTTTTTTGCCACAAGGAGGCCCTCCTGAATCACTACTCTATTACCTTAACTGTTTGTACTGAGTACATCTGGACAAGTGTTTCTCTGTCAATTTGTTGCTTCAGTAAAGTAAGTCATTCTTAGTTGTCTGAAACCTCTTTGTCTGTTAGGCAAATATCATGTTCATAGCTCTGGACCAACAAATAGTGATCCCAACTTCTGACTTTTCTCAACTGATATACAGTTTTTTAGTTTTTAGTTTATATAATAAGTTTGTATTCATCTCTAAAGAAGCACAACAAACTTCTGCTCTTCTGCTTTGATTGTGCATGTTTGATGTGTTGTTGTTTTATTAATATTTGGCATTCTTTCTACCTTTGTAGTCTTTTAATATTAATGATTTATGCAGCCATGTGTTGTCTGATACTTCCTGCAACATTTTAGAAAAAATGTTTTGGAAAATGAAAAATAACTTGACATGATGATTTCTAATTTCAGTTTGTGTTTGTAAATTCAGATCAATATTCAGACAGACATTCTGATTAAAGAGTTAAGTGAAGGTAATGTCCAATAGTGTAGAAGGGAGGGGGGCACCACTGCTCAGCTACTCACTTAGATGCCCTGATTTTCCTTCCCAAGCATTTTCACACAACTCTACAAAATCAAACATAAACTACATTACAGTCACGTGATTCCAATGACTCTCAAATTATTTCAGTATGGCCTTGTTGAATCACATGTCTCCTCAATGGGACGAAGTGTTCATGGTTCAAAGTTCAGTGTTTCCCCCAGGTCAAAAATATTCCTCAACTCTGGTGGGAGCCCTGGTCAGAGGGGTGATGGTGAGGGGTTAATGTAGGTGGACAAAAATAGAAACTCCTTTCAGCACAATGTAGACCACCACTAACTAAAGCCTCAGACCCCAGGTTAAAGTCACTAATATTTTGGTTTTTCATGGACGTGAACAATTAAGGATTAAACCTTTGTAGAAAAAACGATTTTGCAAATGTTTTATGAGGAAGGAAATGCATTGAACACATCTGTTAAACCACAGAGAAGCACACAATGTGCTTTACTGAATAACACTGAATGTACAGAAAAAGTTAACAGGGCACCTTTAAGTGTGGGGTGCCTGTCACATGATAACAAATGGTCCTGTATGGGAGTGATGGCAACCCCTGTCTCTGTTCAAAGATAGTACCTGATGTCAGATGTGAAAATCTCTATCTCTAGCTGTCCACTACTCCAGGTCCACGACCTTTGACCTCTTCCCAGCAAATGCCAACCATATTAACACATGTTCAGATAGGTGTATTTGAAACTTTACAGAATTGCAAATAACTTAATAAATAATCCTGAAGAATGAATCCATACAGTAACAATATGAAATCTATCTGAAAGGTCAGACACTTCAATCAGGTGATATAGGCCTATGCTTAATTAATGCAAGAATGAAAACAATGAAAGAATAATCACACATTTTTTATCAACAAACAGAATATTTTATACTAGATACACATTTTGGTTTTTTCAATTAACATGGTTGAACAGGGCTGAAGTAATCCCAAATGAAGCTCATGAGTCCCTCCCCCCAGGCAGCGTGCTACAACATGTGCCTTGGTGGAGGGAAGACGTGTGCACGTGAACTACCATGCAGGATCAGAGCGTGGAAGGAAGAAACCATCCGTGAGGGGTGTGGGAATTACATAGTACTGCAAAACAGCGGCGAACCGAGAGTAGACCTACATTTCCAGTGTCGCTGAATTGAGTATTTACCACTTTGTATTAAAAATATTTAAAGGGCCACATTAGATCTTTATTTTAGGTCTGAACTGACATGCAATTCTGTATGACGTCAGTGTTGTGATTGAGTTAGACGAAGTTAAAAGACATTTCTGTAAGTTTGACGACATATGATTATATATATGTGTGTCATTTATTTGGTAAGAATAGTGTTACAAATCATCGTGTGTGTTCACCGACACAGAAACGGCCACGTTTGATTTGAATGTATTTTGGTACCCCGTGTTCTCTCGAATTGGTACATTCGAATTCTTCATGGTTTTATAACAACCTGTGGCGATTAAGCAGCCACATGGAGGCGAATTTGACCGGAAGTGTGTATGTTTTTGAGATCAGAAATAAAAGTACAACACTTGAATAATATGGAAACATTTGAAAGGTTATTTCTTTGCACTATTTTCATTGTTTACAGTTTACAGATACACTTATATAAAGACTGTATGTTAGTCATTGATGCTTATATCTTTTTTTTAATTTATATATAACCATATTCCTATCTTTCACCTACATGTATTATATAATATTACTGTGTTTAGTAAAGCAATCACAATATTTTTGACATACACGTTTATGTTTTTTCTTCTTACTTACTCTTCATAATAGAGTTGCACAAAGTAATACTGCCTTTCTTTTGTCAACAATAAGGACGCAGCCATCTTGTTTGTATAAACTTTATTGTCACAAGTCTTAAGGGACAGTGAGTTAGTCAGTAGATCCGTAAAGTGTGAGCATTAAAGCCAAGTTCTGTTCGTGCAGAACCTGTAGTGTGAGTTAACTCTGTATAAGATATAAAATCGTACATTGTGTGCCTAAAATACCCAACAAGAAACACGTCCAACATTACTGGTTTTATTTTGAGAGTCCTGACCGGAAGTTTCTATATCTATCGAAGGATTATTTACTGAGCATTGCCTGCGTTTGCCCTCCTCCCCTTTTTAACCCACATTTTCAGACCAGTTTGTTTCATAAACATGCTGACATTTCTCTGTGTAATGGCTGAATGGTGATCGGGGACGTATGGATACACTTAGCTGCGACAACTGGCGGAGACGCACGAGGAGCGCGCGAGCCTGGTCCAGACAACAGACCGGAGCACGAGTCGACGAGTCCAATGTCCTGCGGTGCCTCAGCGTGGGAAATACGGAAGAAGACCATGGCATGAAGGGGGACACCGGCCTCTTCAAGCAGGACACCCTGGAGCTGAGGGTCATGGCGCCCCGCTACAGCCTGCTGCGGGAGGTGGGCCGGGGCACGTACGGCGTGGTGTACGAGGCGGTGGCTCGGAGGTCCGGAGCCAAGGTGGCCGTGAAGAAGCTGCGATGCGACGCGCCGGAGAATGTGGAGCTGGCCTTGCAGGAGTTCTGGGCGCTGGCGAGTCTGGAGAAACGGCATGAAAACGTAGTGCAGCTGGAGGAGTGTGTGCTGCAGAGGAACGGTATGGCCCAGAAAATGAGTCACGGGAACAAGCGGTCCAAACAGTACCTGCGTCTGGTGGAGACCTCACTCAAAGGTGAGGAGGCTCTGTAACTCTGCTGCAATTAGCTGAGTCACTTCAGAAGAAATAAGAGATAAGTGGGAAATAAGTGTTGTGTTTTGATTTTTCATTATTGCCGAATTAAAAAAGCAGTCAGGAATACATCAGGAGCTGATGTGTTGTAGCAATTAGTGTTGGCGTTGGTTATTTGATATAGGTAACTCAATATTAAATTGCAAGAATTTTAAATCTAGTTTTGACTTACTATCCAAAGCAAGAGGTAGTTCCTCTGGTTTAGTTTATTCTGCATGTTCATGCTATTGTCCTTTTTAAGTGATTGACCATTAGATAACAATGTTTGTAGGTGTCCGTTACATCATGCTGGGCTGGTCAACCCAGAGGACCATGTTTAATCTGGGTGGTTTTTGTCATTTGTTGTGTTGACATGTAGCTGGATTTCAATGGCCCCAAAAGAAGAACGTGGTGCTCGTACGGCTTAGTTTGTAGGAGTAGCTTTGTCTTACGAAATTTCCTTTCAAGAAATGTTGTTGTCGCCATGACACAGTCTAGCTGGGGGATGGGTGGCAGATTTTGTGAGGGAGCTCCCGAGGCTCAAACTCACTAAAATGGAGTCTGCTGTGTTGGCTCTAGTCACTGAAGTCTGCTAAAAGCTATTTGAAATATGCATCTCCATTAATGACCTGTATTAACTGGCTCTAGCAACCTAAGTAGGCAGTCTGTTGGTAATGAATACAGCTCTCACTGGCTTATTACAGTGCGTCAACAATGATGAATTCTTAACTCTACATTTCTGACATATTGTTTTAGCTGAAAAACTAAAATGCATGTTAGAGATGCAGTGAACTGTTTCCAAAAGTCTTAGCCTGTTGAAATTCAGATAAATGTTACCCACACATAACCTTTTCAAGAAATGCTTTGGCAAAGAAAGACAAGACACGTTGGAGACTGGAGTTGGAGTCAGCTAATTGCCTACTGCAAATTCACGTATCAAATGTATGAAACAGCCACATGAATAATAATGAATTTCATCTGTAGCTGGTGGCCTGATGTATTTTTTCAATAACATGTCCAGATCATTAGCATTTCATTGCACATGTAACTGGAGTTGTATGTATCATTGCATCACTGAATGACTGGTGTGCTTCTGTTGCAGGTGAGAGAGTGCTCGGTCCTCCAGAGGAGCCTTGTTACCTCTGGTTCGTCATGGAGTTCTGTGAAGGCGGTGACCTCAACCATTTCATCCTGTCCCGGCGGCCTGACTCCCGAACCAACAATAGTTTTATGCTCCAGCTGACCAGTGCCGTTGCTTTCCTGCATGAAAACAACATTGTCCACAGAGACCTCAAACCTGACAACATCCTCATCTCTGAGAAATCAGGGACCCCAGTTCTTAAGGTGGCAGACTTTGGCCTGAGTAAAGTTTGTGCAGGCTTAGGAGACACCAGTGAGGGCAAAGAAGGCGAAGACAAGAACAAAAACATCAACGTCAACAAGTTTTGGTTGTCATCGGCTTGCGGCTCAGACTTCTTTATGGCTCCCGAGGTGTGGGAGGGCCACTACACAGCCAAGGCTGATATATTTGCTCTAGGTATCATCATCTGGGCCATGCTGGAGAGAATTACTTTCATTGATGCTGAGTCTAAGCGGGAGCTGCTCGGCACATATGTGAGACAAGGAGCAGACATTGTGCCGGTCGGTGAGGCACTGCTAGAGAATCCAAAGATGGTACTCAACATCCCACAGAAACGCAGGTCGTGCATGTCTGATGGAGTGAGGAAGCTGCTGCAGGACATGCTTGCTGTCAACCCTCAGGACCGACCCAATGCTTTTGAGCTGCAGGCCAGAATGGACCAGGTTATGTGTGCTGTATGACCTCAACCAGATTGTTTTACAGGTACTTATGCCTTTATCTTTATATAAACACCAAACTCATGACTTCTTTGGCTTTTTAATATGCTGCCTGTTTATAAATTGTTGAATCCCCAATTTGAAGTGGGGAAAGTGTTTGTATGTGGTTCACAGTGATTATAGAGCAGTTGGAACACCTACAACTGGTGTAACGTCTTGATTCTCTTCTCGGATTCTGCGATACTACTATACTAAACTATGGAAGTTCGTATCTTAAACCAATATAATTTGCTACTTGGTTTATAACTCACAATAGCTGTTCAGCTCTCCTTGTGGGATTTTTGACTTTCAACAAGGGGCCTCTGCTTGCGGTGGTAAAATACGTTTGTTGTATTACTCTTTTTGTTGTCTTGCACTTTGTACATATTACCGTGGTTTGAGGTACATCTGATGCTTTGTAACCAAACCACTTCCACACTACTGTAGTCCTTTTTGGAACCAACTCCTCCAACTAGGAGTTAGTAGCAATGTTACCTTTGCTGACAAATTGCATAACTTTCTGAAGAATCTCTCAAGCTCTTTGTCATTCTTGACACAATTATTTCTGGTTATTTCCATATATAACCGATTATCATGTCTTGCCTCTCTTTGACACACCTTGGAGTTGGGTGATTCTGAACAGGCATCATGAATGATTTGGTCTGTATAAAACATATCACATGTTCTCACAGACTTTATTCAGTAAAATCTGAACTCACAAACAACGTGATGATTGCAGTTTCTCATCCAAACATAAATCTGTTTTAAGAATATCTTAATACATTTTTCAGTACAATACACCATTGACATTACTAAGACTAAACATGTCCCATTAGCATCGTTCTTATATTCCGGTAACACTGACGCTCTCCTCTAGCCATTTATATACAGATATTTGTAATTTGTTGAAAACCTTGGAACCTATATTTTTAATGTTCTAGGACATGTATAGAGTAACACAGACAACACTGCAAATTGCCACTTCATAATTGTTCAATATACCCACTACCCAATATACCTTCATTTGGATGCACACACTCACACCAAAATTGTTTTACTTGCTTTATGTAACTAGGAGTTAGTAGCCTACTATATTGAAAACTGAAATGAGTTGTGTTCCAATTGTTTTTGCAGTGTTGCTTTTTGGTGATGTATTTTTCATTGCTTAAAAGTGTAAGAGCAGCCCCACCCCGAAAAATAGATCTTATTTCACACTTGATATAGTGTAGCCTGTCTTTTTAAAGAATAATTTTGAAAAAGTAGATGACATGACCTGTTGATCCTTACGAAAAAAGACTCAACAGTCCAACAATGGCATGACTGTCAGTGCTGAAAAACACTTTTAAGTCAAAAATCTAATTGAAACCTAAACCTTAAAATCAAAAGTCAGATTGAATCATGTATTTGGTGAATTGTGATATATCTCATATTTAGTGCTATCGTGTGTGTGTGTGTGTGTGTCTGTGTTGCACTGGAGCTAACCAGGACAGGTCTTATGCAACCAAAGCCATATCCTCCCCCCGGCCCTGGGGCCACAGATCTGTCAGCACATTGAGATGCCTGTGTTTTAAAGAGGCTGAGTGAGCATGTATTGGCTCCTGCCGTTGTTTAGATAGTTCATGTTTTAATACATGATGGTGAGCTGCTTGTTCTTTACTCATCTGTTTACTCATCTACAACCATCAATTTTTGTGTGTGTGAAAGATGTGTCATACCTTTTGCCTTTGTTTGCTCTGACGTCATGTGTGTTGTGGTCTTGTAGGGGGATGGGGAGCAGTGCATATTATGTCAGTGGGGCAGGGTAGGAGCGGCAAACATCCCTGTTGACCTTCCCTCTCCTGCTCTGCTTTCTGCCTGCCAGTCTGCTGAACCCAACCCCCCTACATCCCATTCATCCTTTCCTCCATCCCCCAGTCAGTCACGGCATGTGAACACTGAACTAGATATTTGCCTTTTGTGTTAATGATTCAGACAGGTATATTCACATATAATTTAATTGAAGAGTTTGTGTAATGATGAAAATCTCAGTGTGGCTACTAATCATAATGTATAACATACATGCAGTGCGATGTTTACATACATACCTTACTGAAGTCTTTGCACAGCATCTGATAACATTAATAATGCTAAGCTACAATGTTGATGAATCTCTTATTGAACCAAGAGGCCAAGAATTTATTAGTGTATGACTACCTACTATCTGACACATTGACCATTTTAATAGGCAAAAAGAACTAGTCTGAATCCATTATTAATCTCATTGATAATATTGATTGATGTGAATCCATTATCAGTAAGAATAATGCTGGACTCATTGCTTTATAGTAGAGCCACTGTCAACCTGCTTAACCAAACAACTGTAAAAACAAGATTGTAGAATATGAAGGAACACCAATGGTTAGAGATGTCCCGAGCTGATAATAAGTATCAGGACTGAGCCGGGCATAATATTATTTTAATGGATGGATCAAAAACCCATCCCTTCTAACTGTGATGTACTGTGTTTTGTCCACCCCGGCCTCCTCCTCTCCAGACAGCCACCCTCAACACTATACTGCATTTTTCTCACAGACAAGTGAGAGTGCGTGAATGTTGTTGTGCACTGCTGTAAGTGCCTCTGAGTTCCTATTGGCAGTACAACGCTTTCTGCTATTAGCTTCTCATTTTTAGCCATCACTGACTGACCCTTTTGTTGGTTAAATTGAGAATTGGCAACGGCAGGTTCTATCAGCTTTAACTTTAATTAACAAGCTATTTAACCTGGTTGCTGTCATGTTAGTGTGTTTTCTGTGAGCTGCTGGAAATCTTGCCTTAAAGAGCTGCTGCACACTTCAATGTGAACTAAATGATGTGACTGTACTCTGGTGAAACACAATGATACTGGTGTTATTGTGATAAATATTTATAGTTTTGAAGAAAGACCTTCGCAGTTTGGATCAAGTAGCATCTGAACCTGGCATCCATGCTACATAAAACTGACAAGTCACTATGTGCCATCAAAACATGTTGCCTCTAAGAGCTGCAGGATAAAACTCTAAATCTCTGCCTAAGTCAGTTATGTAAGGGGTGCGTTGGCACAAACTGTATCTGTGACAAGCCAAGCGGCTGCACATCTCAAAACACACCAGTTCCCTTACATGGTGCTGCAGGTTGGATTTAAACAAAGGGTTGTTTGTGCTGCAGGAGGCTCCAGCTCCTCACTGCTGCACAATGGCCGACGATAATCCTCCACATAGCAGTTTACAGATTGACATGCAGTCAGACGTATTGCCTGTGTTTGACGTGAGGTGGAGTGCAGGACCTCCCAGGATATTTGGAAGTGTTCCTGGCCCTCTGTTCAGCTGCCCTGTCAGTGTAATTGACCGCAGCCTGTGACCTCAGTAAAAACCTCCTGATGGTCTGGCCCACCACACCCCAGGCTTCAGTTACACCATGCTGAATCAGCGCCTTTACTACATTTTATCATGTTAGCTTTACTACTGTGGATACATTGTACAGTATCCCTATTCATTCAGTTGTGTGTGTTTGTGTGCGCGTGCACGCGTGCGTGTGCAGCAGGCAGGGCATTCTGCAGTGGGCATTGCTGTTAAAGAGTCAGAGACAGTTTGCTGCGGCAGTAGGGCATTGCTGCACTGACTCAGCACATCTCCGTGTTTACAGGCTAGGCTGCTGCAAGTTTCACGTCCTCACTGCTGCGCAGTAAGACTCAGTGTTTCAAATCAGGTTGATAAAATGGTAGTAAGGTCTCTCCAGCTGTTTCAATGCCACACACGCTGTTTTTCAGGCGGTGTAAAGCATCTGACTGTTGGCTCCTCTCGGGGGTTTCATTGTCTCAAGGAAAACACACTTTGTTCACAACAGAGCTGCTGACAGATGTTCTGCTAGCAAATAAAGACATATCAGGGGAGTAGCACTATAGTATTTGAGCTTAAGAAACCAAATATAAATGAGTGACAAAAACAAATGTTCAAAATACCATTGGCAGCTACTGCAGGCTGCTTGAATGTCCATTGCTGTCCAGAGTCTGACCAGTTGTGAGGCTAAAATGCCTGAGGATGGTGCTACAGAGAAAAGGCCATAGGATTACTAAACTCAAAGATTTAATCTTCTGTGTAACACGGATGTGCTCAACACATTTCATGGCAATTAATCCATTAGATTATGAAAGGTCTTGTGTACAAAGCTGATACTTTTGCTTGCCAATGAGTTCAGTGCTGATTAATTTACTTTGTGATCACTATCACAATAAAGCCTCCAAGCTTCTTTCTGTTGCAGCCACCTAACAAACAATACAAACAAAAACACATACTGTTACTAACACACATGCAAACAAAGGCAAAGTGGTTAAGCATGTAAGTTCTCTTCATGTTATAGTTACAGACTACATATTCCCCAGAAACCGTCTTATCATTTGTTCTTTGTACTGCATCAAATGAAAGAAATCAGTTTTGATTCATCAAACTCTTCAAAAAGAAACAAAAATACAGGTCTGGATTATATCTTTTAAAATATCGTAGTATCCAAAATTTAAGAATATCTCCCAAAGAGCTGGGCAGTTATTTTACATGTAACAGTTGGTAGTTGATATCTTTTCCCTTTCCCCAATTCATTTTCACTGAATGTCAAATCCCTCTGAATTGATTGGAGGGTTTTTGACATTTCCACCTCTCCTGGTGGAGCTCCTAAATAATGAGAGCAACTTGGTACATTCACCTTTTGACCAATCAGGGTGTGACCATGCCCTTTCTTTTAGGCCTAAGACAGGTGGGGAATTGGACAGCCATGTCATGCTGATCCTTCTTTGACCTACTGCAGACCTCTAGCTTTTTACCTTCTCTATGCACTTGTGTTTTTCTTGTATTCTTATGTGGTTGGAAACTAGTTCTCAGGCTACTTCCCGATCAACTGAATGGATGCTTATCTGCACACAAACAAAAGGTTACTGAGAAAACTCAAACACGGACACAATAACATCCACTTTAACAACCCAGAAACTTAAATTGGCAGCGCTGTAGCCACAAGCTTGTTTCTCAAGACCTTCATATGTTGACAAACTGTAAAATCTCAGTCTTGTACCCCCCTTGTTGGTGACTCAGTTGGATTTTTTAAACACTCAAAATGTTATTGTTCTTATGTTTCTCTGCAGACTCGTGTTTTTATCTGGAGCTGCTACATCCTGTTTAAATCTGAAGACTGTGAAGATAAGGGAGGAACGAAGGAAAGCAGTTACTCCCAAAGTTTGGATACTGAGATGGGATTTTTGTTTTTTTTGAACTTGTTTACAGTGAAGTCATCTGCCAATTCAAATAAAGAATGTTTGTCTTGCCCTGAATATTTTAACAAAGCAAGAAACATTACATCTGCTGCTTCGTGGGAAGCTTGATGAAACTGATGTAGCCATGCCTCCATCAAAGAATAGAAGTCTGGAGAAATTCCCACCAGAAAACATGAGATGACACTTTGCAGAGAGGACCGAGGACAGTGAACACTGAATTTGAGATAAGCAGCAGTGTTCGATAGTATACGTCTGATTGTCTCCATGAGTCTGCCACTTTGATACTATTCATGAAAACACTGTGACATTAGATCACACTCTCATCCATGTTGCAAACAGTCCCTCCATTCAGTACTTTAATGCACATCTTCACTGAACTGTAGTTATCAGACTGGTTTTCACTGAAGATGCAGTAAGATAAGATAAACCTTTATTTGTCCCATGGTGGGGAAATTCAGAATAAACAGTAGCTGGGTATTTTCAGTTAGTTGTTTGAGTTTCCCACGGACATTTTTGATATAATTTTTTTTTTGCCATGATGCAAAAGTTAGGAGAGTCAAACCCGGCCACATGTAGGCAGATTTGAAGTTTAAGTGCTGATTTTTATGTTTTTAGTTATTTGTTTTAAGCCCCTTTTGGTCATAAGATGGTAATAAATGTTTGATTTTCAACTCTCTCCAACAGAAATCATCTGTTATTAACACACTGTTGTGCTAAACTGTTTTGAAAAGAAAAGTAGAAACATATCTCAAACTTGGCACACAGGATGGAGTGAATATTATTTTTGATAAGGAGGATATCTGGAGACATGTAACCTTTCACATTCCCCAAGTTATTTCTCCCACTTCTTTGCCTTTAGCTAGAAACCCACTGCAGACAGCAGGTTATTTTACAGCTGTTCATTTGAGATTGAATTTGAGGACACTTTGTACCTTTGATTTACGGTTTAATATATTTCTTTATACCTATGGTGCCTTGAAATTGCTAGTCAGGTAAAATTTGGCTCAAGGTGAGCTGCTTTATTTTTCTTTGATTTGGCCCTCCAGGTCATCTTTCAGGGTATATGGTTCTTTTAATATTTAGAGTGTGATTACAGATGAGGAATGATAGATACAATTTGTCTCCCCAAGAATTTTTTCTCTCTCAAAAATTTCTATTGTGATCATTTGGAATAAGACATGAATCAGAATTTTTTTTATTCCACTGGGAACCATTTATTTGATGAATAAAACCACATTTTTAAAGGGAAGACCAAGACTGAAGACTTGATGTTTAAACAGGTAGCATTTATGTTAAAGGAGTAGTTATTACATTTACGGTGTGTAATAGGTGAACTAGATTTGTTTTTGTTGATACATTTTTGCTCTTATATAGAATCAGCCCCAGGCCTCTGTGAAGAAGAATTACTTTATGCCTGTGATCTAAGGAGAAATGACGGGTTTCGAGTAACTCTGATAGTTTTGCCCTGAAACCAAAGGTCAGAATGCAGATGCTGAGAGTTGCCTGAAGGTTTTCATTTGGTGAACTAAACTGGGATCGTGAAGGATTTAAGAGAATCCTGTTTCTTTTTAATTGTACTACCTCATGTTTCTGCACATTTCACCTTTTTCTTTACTGAACCATTGTTTCATTTTTCCTGCAAAGACATTCCTCAGTTAGACACAAAACCTGGCGGATTTCGAAGCAAGAGCTTTTTATTTCCTGTCATCATTGTGTTGGGAGTGTGCGATTTTCCTTGGATTGTAAATGCATCAAATGTGTTTGAAATAAGACTTCTGTCAGTTACCTGACTGTTAATCTCTCTTTCACTGATGCAAAGTGAGAAATGGTTCTACATTGATACAGATGTTTACACACCTTTAGCTCAACACAGGCCACAATGTACTTGGGTTAGTTATATTGAACTTCTGTTGAGGAATGTACCTCAGTTTCTCACCTTTGTTTCACTAATGTATGAATGTTGTATTGTGTGGGGTTGAAATGATAATCTTGAACTGGAGATAAGCTAATGGTAGAGCCAAGCTTAAGATGATCATCTTACACACAGGGTTTTATTCTCTTGATTTTTGAGGATTTTTTTTACTCTAATTTAGAGGAATGTACCTGAAATATCAAAATATTTAACACACCCTCCAAATCATCTCCATGCTCATGTAGCTGCCTCTGGATGGTTTCCTTTGGTGTTGGAATAATCTACCTGTAAATGTGTGCAGGGACACCATGCTTGAATAATGACTACTAGGTCATTAGTGTTACACGCCACACTCTTCTATGCAACTCTGCCTCCCTGGATAGGCTGTGGAATAATCCAGGCCTGGTTGGTTTTGTTTTAGTCCTATGCTTCTCATCCTGACAGGAACTGTACTATACAACTGGACTTGGTTGTACAACACTTATTAAGCCATTTGCTTGAATGAAAACTTTTTTTTTGTTATTGCTGAATTTGTACATATCAGGGCTCTGTTTCAATAAAGGATGAAATACCTCAAATCTCTGTGAAGGTGCAATGTTTGTATGACAGTGATTGGAGTGTGTGGGTGGCGTGGGAGGGTGTTTTATAAAGCCAGAGCTTGCTGAGTAAATCATAAGGAAGTTGTTTCCATGACAGTTATGACAGGGTGTGCCTGTTTTGCAGTTTCCTGTTCCCACAAGATCCAGACAAATGGGAATAACTGATACGAAGCTGATTCTTCACACTTGACATGTTTACTGTCACTTGTTAATTATAACATGACTACGGCCTTATTGCTTAAAGACACAAGCCGAGCTGAAATCAAGTCTGTAGTAAGTTAAGTAAAGTAAAAAATGTTTTTGGTGAAAACAGGTTGATCAACCTTTGCTGAGGATGTGCACAAGACCTGAGCAATGGCCAGTTTACCTTCTTTGGCTGAGCTGCCCCTCTCAGGATGTAAATAATAATACTAATTGTTTTATTTTTGCTCTTGTGGCTGTATGAATATGAGTATTGCTAAAGTGTGACCACATCAAATTGCCATAAGCAGAAATTATTAACAACAAATTCTATAATTAATGGGATGGATCTACATATGCTAAAGTCCACATTTATATATAGCATTTGTCTCATCTTACCAACCACTCAAAGTGCTTTTACAAAGCCAGCCAGTTTTCACCCATTCCCAAACACATCCATACATGGCTAACTGGAAGGACACCACCATTAGCATGCACACAGGAGACTTTCAGGGTGGTCCTGTGTTTTTCCCATATGCTAAGCCACATAGATTCATCGAAAATGTCCAAATTGGTTAACAGGGAGGTTCATTTGTTGGGTATCATTACTAATGGAGAACTTCAAATGTTCACGGCATAAACTCAGATATTCATTAGACTGCAATAAGATAACAACAGATCTTTCAAAAATAATTCAAACATCAGTCATATAGTGTTTCCCTTCATTGATGTGGACATAGAAAGGATTTTCATTGGAGAGGACACAGTCATTGTCAAAGCAAAGCCAAACACAGAGAAGTGAAATTAGGAGGCATGGCTAGTGGTCTTGCTTTCCATTGCATATGTAAGGAAGAGGCATTTTAAGACATGAAACAGTGCTAAGAACAATTTCCGCTCGTTCCCTTATACAGCAGCAATGACATAGACTGTCCTTTTTTAAAAAAATATATACAGCAGATAACTGGAGTAACAGGATTTCATACTCTATTATTTTTCATCATTTCTCCTGCAACAGTCCCAGAGCCCTTATATTCACTCAGCTTGGCTCTATTAACGAGGTCCTGTGGTGTACACGGGCTCTGTATCCAAATCTAGTTTTAAGACCTTAATTATTTCAGTTCATTATTGCACTGACATGTCCTGTGGTCTGCAGTCGATACCAATGGACTTTGTACCACAAACGAATTGACAGGATACATGTGACAGGTGCCACTCCAGCAACAGGGACAGTAACAATTGCTTTCTCAAACATGATCTGAAAAATCTGATTCATAGAGAGGAGGGTGGACGTAAGACATGTGCACAGGTGATGTAAATCTGCACTGACAGAAGATCAGGTTTCTCTGTTTAAAACTAGTGAGGTGAGTTCACTCAAAGCTATACACACTTCATTACATATCAACACACCTGACTTATGAAGCACAGCATTAAAGCTGTCCTGCGTGTAAAGAGGGGGTTAAAGGTAGTGTGCATACAAGCCATGACCTCTGAGAACTCTGGATGCACAATGCACTTTACATAAACTGACACCATGAGACCATGTCTGGAGTCTAGAGTTTACCACCAGAATAATTAAAGACCTTTCATTGTTTAGCTTTAATTAATTACATCCATAAAAATACATTTTTAAAATTCAATTAAGATAAGATAAGATAAGATAAAATAATTCTTTATTGATCCCCCATAGGGGAAACTCGGGCATTGCAGCAGCACAAACATACAGATAGATAAAAGTATACACTATAAAACTATAAAAAAGGTATATGTGAAAGGTATATACAACTAGTACAGTGTTAAAAAACAGTATATAGAATTAGTACAAGTGAAATCTAAATTGACTTAGTGGATAAGGTGACATTTCAATACAGCAGCAAATGTAAGTAGTGCAATATGAGAGATAATGCAGCACAATGACGACAATTATCTTTAATGTTCAGGTTTTTAAAAAATTGCTCTTTATTTTAAAAATGAGCCGTGAACCACACAAAAATGAATACTTTTGTTTGAACCCACAGAGAGCGCTGATTGGCCTCCTATAAATGTTTATATGTATATATATATTCAGAGTGAAGTACTTGTGTGCCAGAGTTTGGGGTTTTTGCTGCAGTTACTCAAGCATTGTGTTCTCTGCAGATTGACTGTGAGCTTTGACCTGTCTTTGTCTTGGAGCTGAATAGAATCTGGAGTTGACAGGCCGTGATCTGTGTAATTAACCACTAACAATGGCGCACTCATTCCCCCACAGACTTTCCCAGCCCTGAAAGTATGCCCAGTTGGAATGTCAAACATTGTCAGGCAGTCAGCATGCAATAAGCAGGATCCCTCTGTTTGCAGATGTCACGTTATTGAGGTGCAGCATTATGTATGTAACAGGGGGAAGCAACAGCTACACCAGCTTCCCTTCCAGTTTTGCTGAAAGATTCCTCCACTGCCTTGGTGGGACTGAAGCTTGCTGCAGCCCCTCGAAACAGGTCAGCGCAAATGTCACTGACCTGTTTAACCACTGAACAGAGGGCTATTACTGTGAGTGAGGAAATCATCATTTGCCTTGGCATTGTACTCAAACCAAGTGCTATGACTGCTTGATATATTCAAATGAACAGCTTTATTGTACATGCAATACAACAGAGGACACAACAAGTGGTACTCATCCATCTTTACCTTTCACTAGATGCCTCAGTTTACAATGCATAGTTTAACTAAGTTGGCTAAATCCTCCCTCTCCCATGTCGTCAATCAAGTCTTGAGTTAATCATCAAGTAATGTAGTGTTGCTTCAAGCTTGAGTGGATTATCTTAATTTCACCAAATGATATTGAGCTGAGATGTCTCTGAACACAGTTGAGGAGTTCATAAGATCCCAGAGCAGCCACAACACTGATAGGAAAAGCTGGGTCACTGTCTTAGTGTGTGAATGCAACTGTAGAGATATGAGCATTCACACATAAATACGAGAATATCATGATAAACACAGGAAAATGCATGCACTAGTGAATATTGATCAAGAAAACCAACAGTGTGCATCCTGCGTGTCTGTGACCTTCAGCCCTATCCCATTGGTTTCTACTGAAAATGTAAATCTTAAATAAACTGCAGTTTGTGTGTGTGTGTGTGTTCAGTAAGAGGAATGTCACCAGCTGTGCTGACTAACTATAAGTTCAGAAAACTGTTCATGCCATCTCAGGTTAACATATTCAACAGCGCCACCATGTGATGGAATATCTGTATGACAACATATGGTTTACTGTGGTCCAGTGTGGTCTCTAAGCAAGCAAATATTACAATTTACAATTTTATTTAGCAGACGCTTTTATCCAAAGCAACGTACATTAACATACCAATGGAACACTGGGGGCAATTAAGGGTTCAGTATCTTGCCCAAGGACACTTCGACACATAGGCTGCAGGAGCCAGGGATCGAACCACCAACCTTCTTGCTGGTTGACAACTGCTCTACCTCCTGAGCTATATACGCCCCCGATATTTGATTAACTGAAGGCAGCTGAAGAAAAGTCCAGGCTGTACCTCGAACTAAGGGAGTCACTGATCTGTCAGTGAGGAACGCAAAAGCCAAAGTTCCTACGAGCCGAAAGTGGAACGCTCAAGCTGAGGTTGAACGAGCTGTTGGCAGGCTGCAACACCAGGAGATTGTTGGCAGAGTCCAAGCAGGAAGAGCAGGGCTAGGATGGGGAGAGGTGCCACGTTTCTGGTCCAAGGCCAACCGCAGGAAGAGGAAGGAGATGGTGGTGGCAGAGGTGACGAGGATGGAGGAAGAGCGGTACAAAATCAAGGCTATATCACAGGGCCGACAAGGAAGCTGGACAACTTGGGAGGGAGTTGTCAACCACAACATCAGCTGGTCAGACCTGTGGAAGATCCCACAGGCGAGGCTCAGCTTCCTCATTCGAGCAACATACGATACGCTCCCCTGTCCTCCACCAGTGGTTCGGGAATGACGAGAGCTACTCACTCTGCAACACCAGCAATGCAAGCCTCCAGCACATCCTGTCCGGCTGTAAGACCACACACTCGCAGGGACGCTACAGATGGTGTCACGACCAGGTCCTGAGGAAGCTAGCCGAGGTGCTGGAGAGGTCTCGAAAGAGCAACAAATCACTACCAGCAGAAAACCACACCAGCTTCATTGCAAAAGGCGGGGAACAAAGATACACCTGGACAAAAGATACACCAAGGCCCTTTTCCCCCCACCAGGAGTGGAACATGAGGGATCTCGACAGGCAGCTCCAGTTCGCCACTGAGATCACCATCACATCTCTCCATCCCGACATCGTTGTTTGGTCCACCAAGGCAAGATCTGTGCACTTGATTGAGCTCACGATCCCTCAGGAGGAGGGGATTGAGGCCGCCTTCGAGAGCAAGAAGATCAAGTACGCAGAGCTGGCTGCAGAGTGCCGGGAGGCTGGCTGGAAAACCACCATCTACCCAGTCGAGGTTGGATGCCGAGGCTTCGTGGGAATGTCAACCACACGCCTCCTGAGGGACGCAGGAGTGACCGGAGGAAAGCTAAAAAAGGCCATAAAAGAGCTGGCAGAGGAGGCTGAAAAGGAAAGACAGGTGATGGGGAAAGAACACCTAACCCCAAAAACAGCCGGAGGGGGCAACATCCATCAGCTGCAGGGGGTGACAGGGAGATGTCCCTGCCACTGCCCCGCCACCAGGAGACGTTCCAGGATTAAATGGGCGAAACGTTGAGGAATGGTGGTTCCTGGCTGATGACCCTGCAGCTGACCCATGGGCACTGGAGGAGGTGCGACAGGCAGCAATGCCCAGCAGGCAATTCCACCTACCTGTACACTTACATTTTGGATTTGTTTGTCTTCTGTTATCATTTGTGGTCTGAGTTGTAGAATGTTAAAATCAAATTTAAATATACAGGGTATTATTCTACTCATTCAGGGAAAGAGTGCTTGTGTAGAAAATAGAGTGCATTATGATGAGGCTGCTCACCAGTGGATTTATTGATCTAAGTGAACCACTAGGTGGAGACAAATACCAGTCATTCTTTCTGCCAGTTCCACTGTAGGTGTTCTTCTAACTGCAGACATACTCAGTCATACCATGAGGTGGAGTTGGCCTACACACTACACACACTTGATTCATTCATTGTTTCCATGTAACAGGCACTGAGTAGTTTACTCAGAGCAGTAAACTGAGCTTTCAGGCACTTCTGAATCCCTGCCATTTTGCATCATCACTGTCAGGAGAGTGGGACAGCCCAAGTTTCACATCAATAAAATGTGACACATTGTATCATGTGATTCATAGTTTTTGATGGCACTACATAGATCATAAACTTGAGACACTCAAAATAGGGATGGGTGAATCCAGTGTACTATGTATTCAATAGGGAGTGACTTAAGACACAACCATTGATGTATTATCACCTTGTAAGGTTGATATGACTAACATATTAGCAAACAGTTGCCTGTTTACCCACCAAGTAGATATGGAGCAACATTCACATTCACTTGTGGTCATGTTCCAGGTGAACTTGTCAAATCTAAGTCCAATATTCACTTTCTTTTTAGTTTTGTTTTGGTCACTGCCAACATATGAAATATCTAATAGTTTTTGTCCCTTTAGCTGTTAAATGCTCTACTCTGTTCTCCTGGTACTCACTAACTTTGTCTGCCATTTGGTGCTGGGCAGACTGGTGTACAAAGGCCTTATCAGAGCATGTCTGCAGCTGCTGAACAAGGCTGGTGACAGCTGGGAGACCAAACCAAAACAGTGGAGCCAAGGGCCACAAAACCAAAACAGTGAAGTTGAGGGCCACAAAACCAGTGAGCAGTGAGCTGAAGAGGCAAAAAAAAGCTCCATAGAGCTGAAGGACACTACAGTATTGATGATAACTCTCAGTGGGTTTGTCACTATGAGCTACTTTCATAATAATTAAACTAGATTAGCAAAAGGGAATTAACACAGTGACTCAACAGAGGCAGGATAACATGTTTGCAAATGGATCATTCAACTTAGCTCTATTTCGCCAACTCAGCATCTCTCAGCGGCATGTTGCAAGTGAAGGCCATCCAGGGCACAGGGTGGCAGTGCAGAAGGTTGGCTGCGGGCCTGAGAGTTTTCATTCTTCTCGAGAAACTATTTACTTTATAGTCCACGGCCTGTGACATCCGAACCTAGACTATATAAATGAATGGAAGCTGGCAGCTATAATAAATTCATCGACACTCTTCTTCAGAGGAGGAAGAGAGGAAGGAAGGGAGGCTGGAGAAAAGAAGGAGCACAGGGCACAGAGGTTATGAAGATGGACAGAAGAGGCAGCCAGCTGGTTTGCTCTTTGCTGTTGTGCATCATCACTCAGGTGAGGCCGGGCAAAATGATATCTATATTTATATCCTCTCTGTAAAATCATAGTTCCTATCTTTAGCCTCAAAAGTAGGCTCGTCTCATTTCTCTGTAGTAAACTGGTGAGCTGTAGTGTGCATGATATGCAAATGCTTGTTGTCCCTGTTATTTTTCATATTAACATAGATTATTGGAGGCAGCAATAAAAAGAAAAGGACTGTCATGAATCACCATACCATTCCCAGTTGGGTCAGTAAAGTAAAGCTATCTGTCTATGAAGGGTATTTTATACCAGCTTTCCTCAAAACTGCTACATTAAAAACTACCTATTCATAAAAAATACCTAGACCTAGGATATTCTGATGAACATAGCAATATTATTGTATTTTATTTGTATTGATTTCTATTCATCTATGAATGTTTTTATGTGTAAGTTATCACTCAATCAAAAGGCAGAGCTGACAGTAAAGTAAAGCTGTCGGCTGATGGAGTGGACATAATGGAATGGACATAAACGTACATTTACAATAATGTGAAATTTATATGGAGCAGAGAATTATGTTGTGTATAATTTATCCAAGAAGATCATTTGGCACCTAACTGACATTACAATGTTGTTGCTGACCAGTATGTTAGTCTGGAGGAGAGAAAGTAAATTTGTTCAATGGGCCATCTCAGTGAAAGACAATTACTTTCAATTGTTTTCTATTGTTTAGGGATCTTTTTTATATATATACTGAGAATCACAAAATATATTATTCAGTAAGCTAAACAGACAAACCCAATTTTTGTTGGAAAGCATGGATGATGCACAAAGACAGAACTGGCTGTTGAAACGAAAAACATTTTTTCTTAGCCAGTTATGCGAAAGTGTTAGATATGAAGCAAACATCACTTTTACAATTTATTTAAAGTATTTATTTTCACAAAAACAGTCAGGTTTTAGATTATGTTTTTGTGTATGTGTGACTGAGGGGTATTGTTGTACTTTTCAAGCTGGGTATATGGCAGCGTCCTGTGAGCCCACAAGGGATGAGTCAAATGTGAAATTTAAAAAAATTATCCAGTATATGTAAACCAATATAGGATGTGGTCTCTTAGTGGAAAACAATGTCAAAATGTAATACACATCAAAGACTAAAGCATCTAGCTCGATACTGTGATTTCGAAACAGTTTCTGTGATTTCACTCATTAGTTCACTACAATGGCTGAAAGTGGATAAGGTTAAAAGAAGCTCATCTATCACCTGGGAGGGGGCAGCCCCATGTTGTCATGCAAAAATCCTATCAGTGGTTTTACATCATGAAGGTCTTTCTTTCTTTCTTGCTGTCAAAATTTTGTGGAATTTTTTTTTGGAAATGTAACAAACTGAAAATATCAGCTATGCTCTATGACGATGATGCCATTAGGTGAAAGTCCCACTCAGTTATTCCACATGGGGCTGTCCCTTTAACACATTCTGCTCCCCAGTCTGACACTTGTCATTTAAAAGTAGAAGTTTTGCAGCCTGATCAACAGAAATCCATTATCCATGAAAGTGAGAGATGATTGCAGTCACACTAGAAACTATCCTACAATTGCTTTTAGATCTTTTCCTATCACTAATCACTGAGTGAACTCATTTATAGCACTGTTGCCTAAAATTTGTTCATGTCTTGTATTTTTGATATACTACAATATTTTTTCTATTTATTAGAATTGCATGATGTACATGTACTAACCTGTATGTAGAGCTGTAAAGGAAGATGAATGACTCACACTTGCCTGATTTCAGTTATACTCACGTCTTCAACTGCAGCTGTAAAACATGTGGTTACCGTGTGGTAACTGTGTGCCTCCAGAGTGACGGCTTCACCTAGAATACAGAACCATTTCCTGTGTGTTTCATTTGTTTGTGGTGAAAAGTAAAATCTGCTCAAATTTTGCATAACGTGAGCAGGTTTTACAGCAGTCGACCAGGTTCAGGACTGTCAGTGGTACAAGGTACAAATATTGAAATGTGACTTCAGTATATAGCAGAAGCATTGAAACTCTCCCAGTCAGTGTCAATAGAAGCTATGGAACTTGCAAAGGATATGTTTCTTGCTTTTGTAGCAGTTAGAGAGTTAATAACAACTTTCTATGAGCCAAGCTGTTAGTTTCAGTTCTACAAGCTTGAAGACTCAAACGTATGTTTCTGTTTCCGTTCCCACACGGTGGAGGTGAGCAGAAATTTGGACGTGCTGCTTAAAGGATTGCAAACAATCTACACATACCTTGCTGTAAATATTTTTCATTAGAACTACTTCATCAGCAGATAATAGTTCTAATAATAACTGTTGACAGTGATGTGTGTGGGTTACAGGAATCAAACAGATTGTACGACAAGTTACTATGTTACAGTATAAACAGCAGTATTTTGTCCCTCTCACTTCAGGTGTGGTGCCAGCTGTGCACTGGACCATGCCAGTGCCCATCCTCAGTGCAACGCTGCCCTGTCGGTGTTCCTCTGATGTTAGACAGCTGTGGCTGCTGCCAGGTATGTGCTAGACAGGAGGGTGAGACCTGCACCGAGCAGCTGCCCTGTGACACCCACCGAGAGCTGCAGTGTGACTACAGCGCCAGATTCCCTGGAGGGCCAGGACGATGTGTTGGTGCGAACGCACTCGTGCTGAAGCTGATGTGTTTGGATTAGAGTTTCAAATGCCTGCAGCACTAGACAAAAGTTTTACTACTAACACTGAAACTGCTGTGAGAATAAGCTATTTACTACTATAGCACATGTTCTACCTGTGACTTATTATCATGACATTGAAGTCACAGAGTCGCAGATCCATTTTTCTGAAACATGAATCCTTTTAAATCCCAGAAGGCCATTTTATTACTAAGAGTGGCCGTGCACTAATATAATGTGTTGCTCTGGACACACTAATATGATCACTTGAGACAAAATGTTGTGATCAATGAAATGATCAATAAAACCAAAGACTGGGCTGGGGAAGGGCCAACTACACTAAGATTACAAAGTGGAGTAGCCACTGTGATCTTCAAGTACATTGTGATTACTGTAACATCTGTATATTCACCTCTGCTTTATTTACTTCCTTGTCTATCATTTAATGGTGTACTGTACTTTTTGTTGAGAAACATCATTCTTTATTGATCCCCCATAGGGGAAATTCGGGTGTTGCAGCAGCACAAGCATACAATCAGGTAGAAGTATAAAGTATACAATATAAAAAACTATAAAACTATATAAAAAAGTACAAGTGGAACCTAATAAAAAAAGTACAAGTGGAACCTAAAGTGGCTTAGTGAAGATAAAGTGACAACATCAAATAACAAAACAGCAGCAAATGAGAATATGAGGTAGATAATGCAGCATAGTTATGTCAGTTAGCTCTACTACTACTACTACTACTACTACTACTACTACTACTAGGCAACCATTACAGCTACCACTGCTTTTACTGCTACTGCAACTACTGCCCTTATTACTATTACTAGTCACACTGTCATTTATCACGATAAGAATAGGAAGCATATCCTTTCTAGACTCTTTTGCGCAATATCTGCACATAAAAACACATGATCAGTCTCACTGCATCCTGTTTACTATTTCAGAGGTAGACAGCAATGCTGAGCAGATGTTTTTTTCCGAGTTGTTTGGTACAGAAACCAAAAACCTTTTTCAGTTATTTGATAAAACTGACCAGTGACTCAGTTTTGGAATATACCGCTCCATTGTTTAACTATTTCCTGCTAACATTCTTACAGAAATGACTGGATATCAATATATGACATGTTTCCTGCAGGTTATTTGAGGTTTCATTGAACTCATCCCAAATTGCTTTCACCTCCATAACCTTCCCACCTCTCCCCCTCTTCCTCCCTGTGCTGCGTGCAGGTTTGAACGAGCTGGGCTGTGAGATGAATGGCAGGAGACTGGAAGAGGGACAGATATTTCAACCTTCCTGTGCTCAGCTCTGCCACTGCCTGGGGGGTGGGGTGACCTGCGTGCCCCTGTGCAACGCTGATTTGCAGACGCCCACTGATAAGTGCCCCAAACCTCAGCTGGTACGACGGCCAGGGCAGTGCTGCAAAGAGTGGGTGTGTGACAGTGTTGACAACAGCGTTTCCTCGAATCCATCAGCAGGTAATGGGGTTGATGAGGCCAAACACATGTAAACACATCAGTCTGTACTTAGTGTAGCAAAATAATAACTGCAACAATAAATCAGACTGCCATATCGAAGTATAAAGCATAAAATGTGGCTACTTTTAAAAAAGAAGTGCAATTTTTGTCTCCTCTTTTCCAGGATTTCAACACAACTCTGAACCATTTGGATGATTTTTAGCTATTTCCTGTCAAGCCTTTAAAGCTGCAGTTAAATTCAGATCTGCAGGTGTTTGGAACCACAGCCAACCAACACAATGTTTCAGACCGTGTGTGGGCTGTGACGAAATTAACAGATTTCACCAAGAGGTGACAAGAAGGTCATATATGAAAACAGCAAACTGGCCTCACCTAAGCAGCAGTTTACAACATGTGAGACTGTATATGTGCTGAATTTCTGACTCATGAGCTCTCATCAAAGCTGTCCACTTTAAACAACTTTCAGCTTGATGCACAAGCGCAAATGTTTTCCTCTACTGTGTTTCTTTCCAGCACAGCAGGAGCGTCAAGACTTCAGGGGTGGGCTGTCCGGCCCGCCATTTGGCGCCATCTCCAACTGCATTGAGTGGACCACAGACTGGAGCCCCTGCTCTCACAGCTGCGGCCCAGGTGTCTCCACTCGCACCACAAACAGGAACTGGGCTTGCCGCCTGCAGATTGAGACCAGACTGTGCCAGGTCAGGCCATGCCAGACTCTGGTGCCGGCGCTCCGAAGGCTGCAGCCGGTCAGTGCACAATCAGCACGCATTAATCAGCTCCTGTCACACTTTCAATAAAGCCCTTGATAGTACATGCATACACACGGTTTTATCTTGAACTATAACTCAAAAATTTTAGCTAAATTACAGAAGAAGTAATCATATGAAAATAGTGTAATACTGTCTATAAAAGGACCAATAACAAATAAATATTCAATGACTTATTAAAACTCACATCGCTATATGAAACTACTTCCTTTTCAGTTTATTGGGAGTTCATTGTCATTTATGTCCTTTATGTATACAAAATGTTCTTTTTCTAATTTCTTTTTTATTACATAACGGCATTTTCCTCATTGACATTTTTCCTCATTTCATTCGCCTGTAATGACAGCCTTGTTCTCATGATAGACCTTTTCCACAGCAGACACTTTGACTTGTCATAGCAGGACAGCACAGGTGGAAGTGATAACAGTGATGATGAATATCTTCCACTGAAGTGTTTCAGTCAGCCATGCCAGTCATCCAGCACAAACAATACCAGGAACTACAACACATGAACAGAGCTATGAAAAATGTTCTTAATCATACCAGTGCTTTATAAACTGCTATAACGTGTCCAGCTGCATGCTCCACTGACTCACTGGTAGGACTTACTGGGACACTTCAGTAGAATGCATTAAGCATCAGTGTCCCTAAATGCAAGACACTGATGACATTGAATACAGCCAGGTCTTGAGCAGCCCAAAAGAAAGGAAACTCTCTAACTCAATACTCCTCACAGTGTGTCCTTCTCCTGGGCAACATCTGTGCAGTAACAAAACTGACGGGGTCATTTTTAGCTATAGGCCATTAAAAATCGGATCTCACTAGGTAGAGTGAGAAAGGTCCCACTGTAGGCCTCACTCATGGTCTGCATGTTCTACGAGAAGAGTGTAGGGTCCTCACGCTGCTGTTAGCAGAACTGTTCTTTTCCTAACAACTGAATTTAAACAGATTTGAAAAACAGTGTTGACATGACGTTGTTTGTCAGGTTACAAATATATGCCAAATTATCTTCACTGTAGTGTGTTAGGTGAAAGAAATACCATAAAAAATTATCCAAATCAATACACCCTGGCTGAAGACAGGTAAAATGCAGGTGATGTTCCTGTTGGAGAAGTGATTGTTTATGTTAGTCGAGGATACGACCATGTGTGTATAACACCCTCTGCAATAAAATCTTTTGTTGTCAGTGTTAGTGTTTGATTTGTGAATTATGTGTGTCCAAACACACTGCCTTCAAAACTCAAAGGTAAGTGGTACGAGCACAACATCACAGGATACAACAGGATAATCATTATGGGATAGATCAGCCCTCTGATATGTGAGTGTGACAATTAGGTTGGTCTGTAGGAAATCTGCTTTAAGTGAAATAAAAAGCCCCACAAAAAGTATAAACTTTATCTTCAGTCTTTTAGTGAGGTGTAAAAAAAATAAAATAATATAATAAATATAATACTAAGTCACTAAGTTACAGTTTTTTCATCCTCAGTTGAGGATGTTTTTACCCTTTATAGGGCACTCATTGAAATTCAAAAATTTAACCTTAAAGTTAAAAGGACATTAGGCAACTTCAGTTCAGCTGTCAAATTTTTCGCAATTTTTTTTTGTAAATGGTGTGGAAATGACCAAAAAATTCTCTTGCCCTATAAAGGGTTAACATTGACAAAGCAGGAGAGGTTTATGTTTCCAGTTTTATTATACTGTATTCTATGACATATGTTTTTTCTAGCACTGGACATTAACATTTAAGTTAGCTTGTACAATAGGCTAATAGAAAAACGTGCACTTGTATTTACAAAGGTAACTTAGATGAGAATGTCTCTCACAAAAACCACCCAGTATTTAGCTGGTTTTGGGGACTGGCCCTTGGCTGTTACCTATGAAACAGCATTGATTCAAAGCTATATAAAGTCCTGTGTGGGAACGTTCTTAGTATTATAAACTGAGTGTAATTCAATCTTGTGAAACTTCTTAGGGGAAGAAGCTGCTAAAGGAAGTGCCACACTTCATATTTGGGGACCCTAAAGGAAGAAATGTATGTTATCAATGTTCATCCCTCTTGGAGACCTGGCAAACCTGGGTCCCCTCTCATGCTAGGACCCTGTTGCAGTTGGATTCTCCTGACTTAGCCTGCTGAGAGAGGCTGGTGACATGTGTTTGGCTGAGGGGAAAAAGGGTGTGGCTTGTTGACATGAAAAGTAACATAATGGAATAGTGCATCATTACCAATACACTATATTTGATGTTGCAAATTTTGTGCCGTAATCCAAGATAAGAGTAGACCAAATTTAGATGTTAAAATCTACCGATGACATCATGGGACATGTAAGAGTAATTGCATACAGTCTGTGTTTTTCAGGGTTCAGGGATGTGCCAGAGCAGCTACGTTTCACCTCTGTCCATTCAGCTTGAACACCAGGGCTGCTGGAGCACCAGAGCCTACCATCCCAGGTTCTGTGCCTTGACCTGTCCGGAGGGACGCTGCTGCAGCCCCTTCCACACCAGGACAGTGAGGATTGTTTTCCGCTGCCCCCAAGGCAGGCTCACCCAGCGGGTGATGCTGATCGAGTCCTGCTCCTGCAGCACCTCCACCTGCCGCCAGTCCCCGGCCACAGCTGCTCGGAGTGTCCTCTCCTGGCTGTGAGCTGCATGCACGTCCAGCTGCAAGAGAGATAGGCAGGTCCTGTCTGTGATAGAAATGATCAAACATACACAGATCACTATGTGGCAGGAAGTTGAGCCAGTGTTTCAAAATGATGGAAATATTACAATCAGGATGTGAAACTTGGCATTTGACATTAGCTGTTAGTGTGTCCAGATGTGCAAATAGTCAGTTTTGTGAATGTGCACCTAAATTTGAAAAGAGTTACTAACTAGAAATTCTCCATTTGGATTCTGTCCACTCTTTGGCAAACTCAGATTTGTATTGAAATAAAAAAAAAAAAATCCATCCCTGGACTTGGGGGATACCAACATGTCAGTGTGTGCATGTGCCAGTCATAATCTGAGAAAACCACTGTTTCGGTGTAGAGCTCACAAACTAAAAGAACGCAAGGAAACCCTGCAGTTCCCCTCAGCTTTCCATCCATCCACCATCTATAGCAGCTCATCCTTTGCAGGCTTTGGGCTGGACTCGATCCCAGCTGACACTGGGCAGCACTGGACAGGTCGCCACTTCATCACACATAGAAACAAGCAACCATTTACACTCACTTTCACACCGACAGGCAATTTAAACTCTTGCATGTCTTTGGACTGTGGGAGCACCCGGAGGAAACCCACCCTCTGTTTGTGAGGCTAAACAACTGCACCATCATGCCACACCCCCTCAGCATGGAGCAGATGAGCTAATCATTTTGTTTTTTCTGATTTGGTTCAGTCTCATTGCTGTCACAACCATGTGCTCTGAAAATCCCACAGCACAGTACTTGGTCAGCACCAAACAACAAACACAGTTAGTGATTAGCAGGTGAATATAGTGGAGTATTTAGCAGATACAAAGACATGCTTTCTTTGGCGTTGATGGAGACATAAACAGAGAGAACATGCTGAACATTCATCAGGTCATTAGATGTGTAAATAGGCAATTGTTAAAGCAAGAACTTAATAGGGTCACATTATGTCAGTCTTGTGTTCATATCTTGTTCTGCTGCCCTCAAGTGGTAAAAAAAAAAGTCATTATTTTAAGTACCACTGATAGCAAACTCTGTCTGTTCTTCACCATCAGTGGAGGTTTGTTAGCCTTGTTTCTTAATGCTCCTGCCGGCTCAATCGAACACACACACCTTCCCACCCATTCTGAGGACTGGAGACTGCAGTGCAGTCAGAAATGTCCTGGAGCCAACATCTAGTGGCCATTCGAGGAGCAGAGACACCTATGGACTAACTTTAATTTTCATCTGTGTTGGTTGCTGCACAGTGGAACTGTACTCCCCTGCTGATGCATGGATGGCAGAAGAGCATTCATTCAAATCCACCAGTCCAAGGCACAAACTGGTCGTGGGTAGACTCACGGCTACATTCCAGATCTCAATGCAAATTTGAGTTATGCAAAGTTTGTACAAAATTTACAGATTAACACTAATTTTAGAAGAGAGTGGACTACTTTCTACACACAATGTGCATTTTTAAATGACACAAATTCCCATATGACCACACATTTTCAAATCTGGGTATGTAAATGTTAGAATCTATTTTCAATTTACAAAACGCCCTGATTTGATTAAGAAACAGTGGAATTGTTGTGTCTTTGATCAACATTATTAAACTGATACATTTTCAATAAGACTGACAGTACTAATGGTTTTTCTTTTATGTATAGAATTAATATGTGCATTTGATTTAAATGTTGGCATGCGATCCACCTTGTACATAAAAAAATTACATAATCAGTGTTTGACAAGAGGGAGGGTGTGTGAGAGTGTTAGAACCTGCAGGTCACATCTGAAGGAAGACACTTTGTTTGGTGGATGAATAATGTGACATTTGACAGTCTTGGTTGCATCCTTGTACCCTTCACACTGAAGGTACAGCCAGGTAGAGAACTGATGCGAAGTGTTTGCAGCAGTAAATCATGTGCGCGTGTCTACACGGAGCCGCAGAGTGGGAAGTGGGCGGGCATTGTCTTGCTTTCATAGTCACTTCAGCCTTGTTTAGTACAAGTGTTCACCATGAGGAGATGCTTGGTGTGAACGAGTCGGTCACTGGCGGCTGTTTGCTCTCAGTGGAAAAGTGAACAAAGGAGATTTCAAACCCGAGAGATGTCTGTCAACAGCACGCAGGGAGCCTGTGCGAGGATCAACCTGGGCTTCACACACACCTTCCTGCCGCCCGCCTTCGTCACCGTGTTCGTGGTGGGCACGCTGTCCAACGTGTGGGGGCTGAGGAGCGTGTACACCGGCTGGAGGAAGATCGGACACATCAACGTGTTCATGATGAACCTGGGGCTGGCAGACCTGCTCTACCTGTCCACGCTGCCCTTCCTCGTGGACTACTACGCCCACGGCAGCCACTGGCGGTTCGGGGAGCCCTTCTGCAAGGTGACCCGCTTCTGCTTCAACCTCAACCTGTACGGCAGCATCGGCTTCCTCACCTGCATCAGCATCTACAGGTACCTGGGCATCGTGCACCCCATGAGGGTGATGGGCAAGATCACCAGCCGACAATCGCTGGCTGTCAGCGCCCTGGTCTGGTTCCTGGTCATCATCCAGATCCTCCCCGACATGTTCTTTGATAAGAACGATTCAGCCTTGTCCAGCTCGTGTTTCGACACCACCTCCAACGAGCACATCGAAGTCTACCTGCCCTACAGCATCACCTGGACAGTGACAGGCTTCGCCGTGCCGCTGGTCATCATCCTGGGTTGTTACGGGCACATCATCGTGGTCCTGGCCAGGAAAGCCAACGTGAACCCCCTGCTGAAGCAGCGCTGTTTGAGGCTGGTGGTCATCCTGGTCATCCTGTTCTCCGTCTGCTTCATCCCCTACCACGTGTTCCGGAACGTCAACCTGACCACCAGGATCCTGAAGCTGAAGGGGATCTGCCACCCCAGCTTCCGTGACATCTACGTGGCCCACCAGGTGGGCAGATTCCTGGCCTGTCTCAACAGCACCATTAACCCGCTCATCTATATAGTCTTGAATGATGGGTTCCTCATGAGGCTCCATCACTTGGGTAAGCGGGCCCGGCTGTCTGTGGTGGGCCTGACAGGAGCGGTCATCTACCGTAAACCCACGGAGACAGTGGTGGACTCACCGTCAGACACTCGCGTCAACCTGATGAGCTGAGATGAAGTTGCATATCATCAGGTCTTGCACGGCCAGATCATTTCCTGGAACAAACTATGGTGTAATGTGCAAGATAGTAAGCGTGTTATCAGCTGAGGTCGGTGCAGAGACAGGCTTCACTGAATCTGATCGGCATTAGTAAGAGCCATGGTCATGCATTTGCTGCACTGACTGCATCAGTATTGTGCTGTGCCGCTGTCAATAGTTTGCACATTCTGTGTATCACTGCTTCCTGCTGTACAGTGCAGGTATTGTGCTGAAGCATTCCAGGGAGCCGTTTATAGTTTGTGCTTTATTGCACTACCTTTGCACTGTTACACGTGAAGTTTTTGATGAACAAGGCAATGGTCTGCATTGTTCAGGGATTATATAACTGAGTTTTGAAGAGAGGCACTTACTTCATTGAACTGTAAAGTGGCCAGTCCACTGGACTTGTAAGTTTAGTGAGAGAATATAAACATGGATTTATCTAGAGGAACTGCAACAGTAAGTGGTGGAAGTAATATTCAGAGCAAGTACAAATACCAAGCTCAAGTAAAATGTAATCATAAGTTAAAATACTCATTTTGCAGATTGCTTCCTGTCAGAACTTGTATTTGTTACTGATTTTTACTGTGCAAGATGAAATTAATTTAACATAACTGCCCTGTTATAAATTCTATGTGAAGATTATAATTTATTGAAAGTGTTTTTGGTTATTTTGATTCTGTATTGCGTTATACTAAGAGGTGTTTCTATTATTTTGTCCACTCCATTTATATCTGCAAGGTAGATGAAACAGCTTTCACTGACAAGACTACAATAGTTTTAGCTATAAACCGGCCACTGAGTGTGTATACATTTGGGAGGTAATTGAAAATCTGTAATATTTTCTTGTAAACCTGCAAATAATATGAAAGTTTGAGGATTGAAGGCTTGAAGAAGTTATGACATAAAATGAAGAATAAATATTGACCAACTTAAGTCCTGTGTACAAACGGTCACATTTCATAGAAACTGTATCTTTCCATTGCAGCATTCATCCGGATGACACTCAGGTGGTCTTGATTGACTCATCAGAGGCTCGTTCAAGTCAACGTGTTTTGCCTTCTCAGTTTCCCGTAAAGGCAGGTGACTGTGGAGGAAAGTCCCTGACAGTCAGTCAGGTGTCCAACTTCAGCACAGCCACAACACCCCCAGACTTAAATATTCCCACCGCCACATTTCACTTTCACTTTCATAGACTGGTATCATTCTCTCGCATGTTTGTCTTCTGTTACTGCCACATATCTTAAAGTTATCAGTAAACAGGATTTTTTCACGCTGTGAAATGCTGGTATTTGTAAACACAGCCCAAGCATGTTTGGCCTCGTTTCTTGTTACAGCAGACAGTTGCTTTTCTGTCTCTCAGGGAAGTGAGCTTGATATATTGATCTTGTGATGTTGTGGTCACTTTTGTTCTGCCTGATCATGCTTTGAATACAATCTGATCTGTCTGTAAACTGAGCTGTCACAAAAGAATTTATCAGCATTATTCACCCATATGAGTAAATTCCAATATACTCAACTACCAGAGTATTACAGATGTAATCTCATACCTAACATACTGAGAAAACAAATGCTTCCTGTTTCTGCTGTGGTAGGAGAGATAAATAAGATCTATTGCAAATGTAAGCCTGCATTTTTGAATGCTGATAATAATAATTATAGTTGTGACGACTAATTTATATGAGTGCATCTTGACTGAAGATGCAGAAGCCAGTCTGTGGAGGAGAACATTCAATTTTGTGCTTGCTAAGTTATGCAGGAGATATTTATCTGCCCTGTGCTATCTTCACAGACGACAGTTCAGAGAGAATTTCAGCTAGCCGAAGCCACTGTCTGTGCCTCTCTTCTTGAACTATGAACGCTGTGTAAATCATAAATAAAACAGAATGTCATCATTTGCTAATCCTTTCTCACATGTACATGTACTGATTTCTGTAAATATATGCCTACTCTGAATTTTTGTTTCAAACACGTTGGGACAGGAGCAACAACAGACACTGAAAGTTGTGGACTGATCCAAAAACACCTGTTTGGATCCTTCCACAGGTAAACAGGTTCATTGGTAACAGGTGATAGGATCATGATTGGGTATGAAAGGTTCATCCTGGAAAGACTCAGTTACTCAGTCAAGTAAGGATGGAGAGGGGTTCAACACTTTGTGAACACATGATGGGCCATTATCAGTAAACACAGTTCATGAAAGCTCCAGATATTGAAACACATTTTGAGTGAAAGTGAAAGTTAATGCCTTAGGACTGTTTTGACATACTATATAATTCCTGGGAAAATGCTGGCTGCTGTTCTTGGGAACTGCAATATAGATGGCATAAAGGATGCTGCACCCCTCAGTTCTAAAGAAGCAGCATAATGCAGCAGGAAGTCAAGGCCAAGGCGCTAGATGACTTAGTAGATCACTGACCTGCTCTGCCCTAGCAGGCTTCCAGAGTTCCAGGCTTGTTAGGAATACTCACTCTGGCTCTGGCTTTAATCTAGTTTGCAAATCAGACCTCAACTGTGATTTAAACAGGAACATAGAATACAATAAGGATATGCTTTCTAAGTCCAACATTCCCTTGGCCCATTGAAGTGTAACAATGCTATACGTGGTTTCTAGTTGGCAGGATGATTATACTTTGTGTATTACTTCTTGATTCTGCACAAATAAGATGTGCACAACCCTTTTCCCACCAAATTGTTGTGCAAATAATACGCGTCTGCAGTGTGTGATGTAATGATGCAGCTACTGTATTAGACAAAAATTCAGGAACCTCTTAAAGTCTCAGCAGTATGGAGCGTCAGTCTTTCGTCATAATTGCAAAATCATTTTCCTGTGGTTTAACCCTGCAGAGCTCTCACACATTCATATAAACAGTTCTCATTTGCTCATTCTGGATCAGAAAGACTGAATTTCCCGTCTTGTTCAACAGTCTCAAAGCCAAATGCTGACATATGAGAGGTTGGTCCATCTGTGTCATTTGTGCCTTTGCTGTGTCCGAGCAGGATCCTAACAGAAACGTGTGTTGCCTCTACAGATAAATATTAACGTCTTTCTAATTTTCTCTCCCACTCATTCTCTCAGTCTGTAAACACAGTCTGATAAGAAAAACAAGCAGCTTGACAAATGTGCACAAGCACTTAGAGAAAAGACAACATGACCATGTTTTGGAGCAGATACATTGAGACATTGCACTTAACTAATTCACCTAACTTCATGCTCCCAAATTTCCCCTCTGAGGGATCAATAAAGACTCATCTTAGGCTGAATGCAGTTTGATTCTTACTTGCATGGTAAAGGGGAGAGAATGATTGTGGTTATGGTTATGGCTTTGTGTGGTTAGGGTTAGGCAACTAAATAATTCGCCAACAAGATATTGGACTTTAACTCCGCTGTTTGTATCCCATTTCAGACTGACAGTTAACATTGGCTTCCTTTAACGACGATCATGTTAATTATTATGTACAACATGACAAGAAATTTCCCTTAACCTCAACAAAGTAGTAACTTTAACACAATCCATGATATTTCTCTAAACACAACTACAATGTATATGTGCCTAAACCACATTTTTAAAAGTAAGTTTGAGAACTTTTAAACATAAATAACTCGTGCCTTTCAGACATCCCTTTGCCTTCTTTAAACATAATGTTTTCACAGCATACAACAGATTCATTTTGTCAGATGATTTGAAAGGCACAGAGAAATTACATTATCCAGCTGACAGGTATCACATGAGAAAACACTTCTATGTGTCATTCTGCACAAGGCATGGACAAGCAACATGTTTGGTCAATTAAAAAATGACATTCAAAAATCATGTGCAAGTGGTCAGAACTTACATATGGCAAGCATTGGAAATCTTTGTTGCATTGAATATTTCAGTCATATTTCTCTCGTGTTTGAATCTGGCACTACTATTTTACCAGTTGTATGTACTACTCTTTACAGTTTTCATACAGAATGTCACAATCTCAGTCTCAGCCCCAGTCTCAACCTCCAGTCTGCCACATTCCTGCTGCAGCCTAATCAGCTCAACCCACCTCACCTGCGCTCCTGCTCAAACCTGCACCTCATCTGCTGCAATCTGGCCACCTACTTAAACCCCAGCTCCACACACAGTCAGGGTCAGACTGTCTTCGCCTTCATGCAGAGAACTCCAGACCTGTCTTCCAGATCGATCACCCGTTGCAGACAAGTTTCGTTCCTGATTCTGCCTTTAACGCCTGAGCCTCGGCTTGACTGCAAGGTATCCACTAGCTTCTGTTCTTCACTCACCAGTTTGCCTGAGTCCCGGCTGTTGATCCTGCCTTTCGTCTCCGATGCCGAGTTTTCGCCTGCGAGTCCTGATCTGTGGTGGCCTGCCTGGTACCTGATACTCCTGCCTGTCCTCGACATTGAGAATCCACCTGTGTGTTCGGATCTGTGGTGGCCTGCCTGGTACCTGATTCTCCTGCTCGTCCTCAACTTTGAGAATCCGTCTGTGAGTCTTGACCAGTTGTGGCAGCCTGGTTTCTGGCCTTCCGGTGCATCTCCGTGTCACCCAGCAAGGTGTGAGTCCAGTTTGGGGTTTCCTGAAAGCCTCTGTTCGCCCTGTGTGAGCGTGTTATCAGTGTGGCTGAGTGGTCTACTCATCGGGCTTCAGTTCTAAGGCTCGCAGGTTTGATCCCCGCACTGAACTGTTTTTTTGTTTTCCTAAAAACTGTAATAAAGTCTGGTTACTGTTTGCACAACTGCTGCTTTGCTTCTGGGTCCTTCCTGAAACCGTTACTGTACAGTCTGACCCGAAGATGGACCCAGCGAGTAGCACACCCTCAGCAATGGACAGATTAGAGAGGGTTGAAGGGGTTCTGGCCCATCATGAAGGGCTGATCGCATCTGCCAGCCACCTTCAGAGTGCTGTGGATATGCTCACACAAACAGTCACAGAACTTGCCTCAACTTCATGTTCAACCACCAGCCCCAGATCCTGCCCTGACCTCAACTTCCTGCTCTGCCTGACTCTCCTGAACCTCCCAAATGTTATGATGGGGATCCTGAGACCTGCGCAGCCTTCATCACCCACTGCACCCTGCTCTTCGCTTTCCAGCCTCGCACGTTTTCCTCTGAAGCCGCCAAGGTAGCTTTCACCATCTGTGTGCTAGGCTTTGGGGAACCGCTGAGAGCCGCCAATCGGCTAATCATTGGCTTGCTAGCCTCCAGCCTCAGGTCTCCAGCTTTCAACCCAAGCCACAGCAGCAGATCCAGGCTCCCAGCTACCCGGCTGGGCCGCAGCCATCTCCTGACCCTGTTCCGGCTGGGCCGCAGCCATCTCCTGACCCTGTTCCGGTTGGGCCGCAGTCCTCCCCAGATCCTGTTCCGGCTGGCCCGCAGTCCTCCCCTGACCCTGTTCCGGCTGGGCCGCAGCCATCCCCTGACCCTGTTCCGGCTGGGCCGCAGCCATCCCCTGACCCTGTTCCGGCTGAGCCGCAGCCATCTCCTGACCCTGTTTCGGCTGGGCCGCAGCCATCTCCTGACCCTGTTCCGGCTGGGCCGCAGCCATCTCCTGACCCTGTTCCGGCTGGGCCGCAGCCATCTCCTGACCCTGTTCCGGCTGGGCCGCAGTCATCTCCTGATCCTGTTCCGGCTGGGCCACAGTCATCTCCTGATCCTGTTCCGGCTGGGCCGCAGCCACATCCTGATCCTGTTCCGGCTGGGCCGCAGCCACATCCTGATCCTGTTCCGGCTGGGCCGCAGCCCTCCCCAGATCCTGATCCGGCTGGCCCGCAGTCCTCCCCAGATCCTGTTCCGGCTGGGCCGCAGCCACCCCCTGACCCTCCAGTGCCCGAGCTGCAGTCTCCCGACCCTCCAGTGCCCGAGCTGCAGTCTCCCGACCCTCCAGTGCCCGAGCTGCAGTCTCCCGACCCTCCAGTGCCCGAGCTGCAGCATCCAGACTCCCCAGTGCCCGAGCTTCAGCCTCCTGATCCTCGACAGCCCGAGCTGCAGCCTCCTGGTCCTTCAGAGCCACGGCCGCTGCAGCCTCCAGAACCTCCTGTGCCCGAGCTGCAGTCTCTTGACCATCTTAAGCCCGAGCTGCAGCCTTCAGACCCTCCAGAACCCGAGCTGCAGTCGCCTGACCCTCCAGAACCTGCACTGCAACCTCCTAACCCTCCTGACCTGCCTGTTCCTGCAGAACCCGAGCAGCACCCTCCAGACCTGCCCGTACCTCCAGACCTGCCCGTACCTCCAGACCTGCCCGTTCCTGAGTGTCCGCCTCCTGTCAAATCTCTGCCTTTAAAGTCCACTGTGCCATGTGCATTTATCAATTTCATTGTTATTTTAACGAACCGCTTTATCATGTACAAGGCAGTTTTCAAATCAAGACAGTTACTTTATTTGCAATAAAGCAGGTCAAATATATTTGTCTTTGCCTTTTTTAAATTCTCTTCATAATCTTCACTAAGGTCAAATACTCAAGGTCTCCAGCAAGATGGTGTCGATCCACAGCCCATAGCCCAGGTTCATCTGCTCTCTTGACAGAGAACTGACAGTATGTGTCAGGTATCAGGTTGTTGACCTGTATGTTGTATGACTGGCATGCATATTTAGTAAGCTGGCCATGTTCAGCAATGTTTGGATGAAGGCACTTCACATAGATATCAAACTGTTGGTTTGGCTCCTCAGACTGCTGGCCCACAATTTCCCAAAACAGATGCAGTGTTGGATGTTGCGTACGACTTGAGCCTGTCAAATATCACCGTCATCCTGAGAACCACTGGTATACTGAGTTGTGGTATGGGAAAGTTGGGGATGAGCTGGTTCTGCAGGTCCAGTGGGTCAAGATCCCGAGTTTTTCTGCTCTCAAACTCAGTAATATACTGTTGTGTTTGTCAGAGCTTCTCCTGCACAGAAGCTGCCGTGTCACCATCCACCAAACCCTGGTTGTATTGATGAGGGCCTCTAGCTCCTGACATTCCTTTGTGCTTCACGTGGATGTTAGCCTGGGTCATGGCACGCTGCAGTCTGCTCCATCAGATGCCACAACATACTGTCAGACTGTTGGCCTGCATCATCATCGCAGTGGATTTCCAAGTAGTACGAGCCCCTCTGCATGATCCACAGCTCTGCCTGCAACACCTCGGAAATACATCACATGAGCTTGTGAATCTACAGCTGCTGTGCTCAACCTCTCCTAATGTAAAACATCCTTCAGACAGCACATTGAGACTTAAGTGAAGGTGTTTAAAGACATCACACACCCACACACGTGTTTTCAGTAAATCAATACTAAAAAACAACTGGCTAATTAGACCTCTGACCAGGCTGAAGTTGGGTGGAACTGTGCTGGGATGTTACAGGAAGAATGTAGTCAAACCCTTTGAATTAATAACGGTGTAGTTAAAAAACAAACAAAACAAGGTTGCATCTAGGTTAATCACTGAGATGCTGCATTGCTCAAGAGCTTCTACCTTGGGTGAGGTGTGTGGGGCCTTTTTGACTATTCAAAATCTGTCAAAGTTGTGACTGCAGAGCCTCTTTCAGCTCAAAATGGTCGAAAACCTTTGAAGAGTGCAGTGGAACAGACAGGCTATGAGCAATGGATTGGTTGTAGTGGGAAAGGGAGGCTGACATTTCAAAAATGTTACATTTACATCTTAACTGACTTCTGTATTTTAATGGAGACAGGTGGTCTGCATTAAAATACACAACACTAGAGTAACAACGCTCTATTACTATCTCACATTGCTTCATATTAAAAAGTGCACGGCCTGTCTATTTCGCTTTGCTTAATAAAAAATATGTTATACAGTACTATATCATTAACATATGTTCATAAACAATGATCATTATTATTGGTGTTGAGCAGCTGCAGGATGTGGTTGCAAAGGACTGAGCTTGAACAGGCCAGTGTGTCTTCATCCATGGTAACTGTAACATATATTCATTCTGTAAGGGAAGCTAATGTACAGGCATGAACAGTATGTGGGTTATAGACAACATAAAGGCAATCGAAACAGTGTTCTGTCTATCTACGCTTTGCATTTAATCTGCAAATGTGTTCATGGGGCATTCTGCAGCACAATAATATTATAAAGTGTGTCTAGACCTGCTCTATATGAAGTGTATCTACAAATACATTGAATTTAATTGAACTGAATTTTATCAGATAACTGTGAAAGATCAATAACAGATTAATTAGAGCCTAGAGTAT
Organism: Centropyge bicolor; assembly: GCA_037975185.1. NCBI lineage: Eukaryota > Metazoa > Chordata > Actinopteri > Pomacanthidae > Centropyge > Centropyge bicolor. The sequence continues at coordinate 2,583,968 of JBBMOC010000063.1, read as the reverse complement.
GTTTTCCTTTGGTGTATTTGTATGAAGTGCATACACATACTCACAAACTTCATGTACCAATACTGTTATAAACCAGAGGAGCTGAACACGGTGGAGATGTGGAAGAAATTTGGCACTTAATTTACACACCCAAGGTTGTTAGCTCGTACATTTGCCTCCTTTACAAATAGGAAATAAGAAAATGATGTGATGTTTACATTCCAAAAGCATCAAGCAACCACCACGGTTTACTGGCCATTAGAAGTATTTCAGAAATGTCTGAGTCAATAACAGTGTCTACAATCATACGTCATAAATTAAAAGGAGTGAAACAGAAATTGAGAAAAATTCACACACCAACTTTGAGCTGTTGGCATAGTTAATTGTTACTCAATGATTAATTATGATACAATGACACAATAATAATTACAATTAGTGATGAAGAAAGACTGTATGGTTCATCTTCTTTTCATGGATACTAACATTCCAGGTGGTATGTCCTTGATGTTGTATGTGTAATGTAGAGGGAAATAAAACATTCCAGTCAGTAAAATCATTAACACATTATCAGCGTGTCTGCAGTACAACTACTTTCCATAAACACTCGAAAGTCCAAGCTCACGCCTAAACCCAACCAGTCAATTACAGCAATCTGTCAACGCATCAACTCACATCTGCCAATTACATACAGTGTTACAGTGCTCTGTGTTCTTTGCACAAGATCATCGTACATAACAAAATAAATGACATTAACAATCAAAATGCTGTCAACCTATTATATTCAATTATATTCCCTTCTGCTCTAACAGCATTTTAGTTCATTATTAACAATGTGAAATTGTAATGGGAATTTCATTACTATTTGAAATACTTACTATTTATAACTATTTAAAACTGCAGGGAATGATGGGATTCATTTAATGTCTTGACAGAGTTTACTATTCTATTATTGGATGGTAGCAAAGGATTGAAGAAGGTCTGATATAAGTTCATGTGTTTTGCATTCCCTTTGGCCACGAATGAATTACCATAGTAGTAAGGTCAAAAGAGTAACGTGAATAAATAAATAATAAATAACAACTTTGTTGGTCGGACGAGCAAGGTGAGTAAGGTCAACTTTACTTGCCCAACCTTACCTTTCAATAATTCCCAGTCATTCATCAGGGCAGTGTAAATGATATCAGCAGAATTGGGTTAATAAAACTCTGTTAATGTAATACACATTTCCCTTCAGTCTGCATTATCAAAGCTCATAGTTACATGAACTCCTAAAGTAAACAACTTAGGGTTAGCCTGGCACAGCTAGGTAGCTAGTGCTAGATAACGCCTGTAAAATTATCTGTGATATACAACACAATACTCGGATACTAGTATGGTAGTACACAGACATTATTACAACATGAGTAGGCTATTTAACTACTACTAATACAACTGTTGTTTTGTTCAATTGCAGCCTTTGTTTAAGACCTGAGTTCTTGTTTGATATGCATTTCTCTTTGCTATTTGGGCTTATTGGAACTTGATAAGTGTAAAAACTAAATAAAACACAATGAAGTCACCTTTGTTTGATAGTGTAAATGCAAATGTGTAAATAAAACTCTTTATTTCCAACAATATGGCTCATTTGAAATGTATGTCCTGCTACATGTTTGATAACATCAGTTTCACATTAATGTCCTGTGTTTTAAATTATGTGAGAAACAACATTAACAACATCTCGTAACGACAAACAGGAGGAGTATGAGTTTTTCACCAGAAAAGGAAGCGGAACATATCAGCTAATCAACATCTACAACAGATGCCCACTAATGGAGGAAATGGCAGACCTATCAGCCAGCATCCAATTAGAATTCTGCAAATGAGCTGGGCGCAGTGGGGCCAAACAGAGCTATGGGCTCTGGCACATCAAATGGGGTTTATGCCTTGAAAATATGAGCGAGGTGTGTCTGTGTGGTTTGTGAGGTCATGTTGCGGATGTTGACTGACTTCCAGAGACTGGTAAAAGTTTCTTCACTTTTCAAATAACATTCATTACTGTCATACTTCTCATATGCAATTATGGGTGTTTACAGGAATGCTGAGTCAACCTGTAGTCCTAGTCCTTGATTTACAAATGATCAAACAGTTTATGACAACAGGGCAGCTGTGGAGCGTTTTGTGATTGTTGTTTGATAGTGGTGTCTGTTAAAGTGCCATGAGGAGGATACAGGCTGCCTGCTCATTCACTGTAGCCCTGTGCTGCTGTTGGCTTCTCCAGCGCATCAGGTGTGTTGTGCTGTTGTGTTGTTCTGTTTTCTGTTCTGTCAAGTCATGTTTTTCTGTTATGTGAGTTTTAGATTATTAATAGATTAAATATACCCAGCTGGTGTAGAACAAAGTTAGTTTCCTTCCGTGATCGCCATGTCTTGGTCGCAGCTGCATGTAGCTGTTGTATTGAATCATAAAATAATAAATGTCACTGTTAACCTATGATCTCTGTCCTCAGAGCACCCACCTGTGCTCTCTGTTTATTTGCGATTCATCATCAGTGACAGTTGGTCTCTTTTTTCTACATGACCTGACTGTTTTTAATTTCACTTCACATCATGCAGTGTGGCCACCTGTTTTCTGTGTGGATGGAGATGCCAATCACTATAGTTCTGAATTCTGCCTAAGTGCTCACTATGAATTGTTACAGATCCTACTTATTGATTAGAAATATGCAACAAAGGCATAACACTCTAATACAACCACCATAATACATTTAAAAGTTTCCATATCCAACACATGCATGGTCTGAATGAACTGCTTTTTCAATCCAAAGACTAATGTTTAAATCTAAATGTATAACAGATGATGCTTGATTTGTTATGTCATCACACAGCTACAAAGGATCGGCCAAAATTGACAATGATTTGTCACCACCTAGTGGTTACAGCTGAGATTTCGTAAGGGACAGACTGATGAGTAAATTAAATCCTGTTACCATAGATTGTATAAAACATATCACGGTATCTGGTATTTTATTTCTAATTAGACTATGATCTTGTAAAATGGTCATACAGTACATGAGGATCTGTATCTGTTTTCTAATTAGAGTATCATTTTGGTATAATAGTGTCTAAGTGTACTATGTTATATTATAAATATTATATTAAAAACAATCTATTCAATGGGCCTGGGTCTCAGCTATGTATGACAAAGGAAGGAAAATGTTCCACTAGAACCCACTGGATTACAATTACATTGATGGGTAGTTACAATGATGTCTGTCATTCGCTTTTGTTAAGTGAGGTGCAAAGAGAGCCGGAACCCAGTAGCAGAGGCGTTTCAAAAGGTTTATTTACAAAAACAAAGTTCAACAGAAAATCACCTAACAGGGAAAAAATACGTAAAAGGATCAAAAACACAAAATCACCGTAAGGGAAAAGTACAACAGAAAGCTGGAAACGAAAAATCACCACAAGGGGAACAAGGCTACACTAGGATGAAACTAAGAGTGCCCAGGAAACAAAACTCACTGGAGAAAACACACTTGAGACGAGGAGCACGGGATCGGGGCTAGCGAGCTTCCAAGGAGCGAGACGCATGCAGGCTGCTGAGGCAGAGCTTGTAATCATCTGGCACAGAATGCCAAGGAACCCAGGCTGAAATAGCCGCACTGATGACCAGATTGCAGCCAGGTGCGCCAGGAGAACCTCGCTCCTGTGGAGAGCGACCCCTCCCCTACCCGTGCATCCTGCAGGGAGAGAGCAAAATATGCATCAGCATAAAAACAGGCAGCAACAGAAAACGGGATCATGACAGCTTTTATACTAACTTAGTTTATATCAAGTACATATCATTTACAGTTAGTATGTAGTAAGGAGATGGGACTCAGCATGTGTCTTCAGGGGCTCTACAAAACTTCAGGTCAGGTTTATTAAACATAAGTTGCATATATGTCATTTAAATGCTCTAGAGGTAGGTGATGGATGTTTATGGTTTCTCTCTCATAAAACAAAAAATTCCATAGTGCAGGGAGATACCTTCTGCTCTTTTGACCTGTGGTGTTTTCCAATAATTGCCCTCTGTTTGTTCTGTGTACACATGCTGCCACAGAACATATCAGATCCACAGACAGGGCTCTGCTGGCTGTTCCTAAATCCCAGCTCAAATCTAAAGGTGACTGGGCTTTTGCAGTCAGGACCCCTCAGCTGTGGAACTCCCTGACCGAGGCTCTGAGTCTATTTCAAATGTTGCTGCATTCCCAGATGATGGTCAGATGGTCACTACAAGAAAGACCCAAATTGCTAAAGTGCTCTATATTATCCTGTCTCAATTCATCCCTGTAACTGGCTGGAGCTCTCATTAAAATCATGAATTCCATTTTTACTCACCAACTGGAGCCTGGATTAATCTGAATGTGAAAAATCTGTTTAATCCACAAAAGCAGCTATTATTTGTGCAATGCTGAGTCTCTTCACACACAGATAAAGCTCTGAATGTCCTCTTTGTGTCTCGTCTAGAGTTCCAAGCTTTAGAGAATAGTTTTGAAAGGGATGACAGATTAAGCCTGGCAGGTTTATACATGACTAGATGATTCCATTCAGATCAAACTCTATTTCGGGTCCTGTGTGCATATATTGTCATGATAGATAGTAGTCAGTTTCATGTTTTTTCTGACTGCTTTGCTTTGGACTAATGTTTAGAGAAAGCATCAAAACTCTCAGCCCATCACCAAATTTGCTCTGTCACATTTCAGTTTAACATTATGTGAATTTCCATTTCCCCTCAGTCAACCTCACTCATTTTCCCACATCTGTCCACCAAAGGCAGACCACCATTGTTTTCACCTGGCTCTGAAACTAGTTGTTGCAGTGATTTAGCAAGAGGTATGTAAACATAAATTACTCATTCAGCCTAAAATATACTCCAGCATCTGCTGATACAATAATAACAGTGTGCGAGACGATATCCATGAGCTACCTCTTCCTCACCACAGGTCACTACAGATGAGCTATTTCTCATGCTTGGTTTTCCACACATTGGCAAATCTCTCAGCTGATCTTCAATTCAAAAATTCTTGTTGTGTGAAGTCATTGTAATAGAGCCATTAATCAGTCTGGGATAAGTAACATGCTTTAAACCTGTTTGGAATGTTGTTAGTGAGTCTGCCCTTGTGTTTACAGTGTTTCTAATCCTTCATAAAAATCTCCAAACTTATTCTACACTTGCGCGTTATGAAAGTGTGGTAGTGACGCAGTACAATGCCACCTCCGTCGCTGTTTCATCGCGGTCTGCTATGATGAAATGACGAGGAGACACAGAGGGAGGAGGGAGCGCTTGATTTGAGTGAGCGCGGCAGTAGGCGTCAGAGCGGTGCGGACAGAGACAGGAGGAGAGAGGAACCGGAGGAAAGTTACAATGGCAGCTCCTTGATGCCAAAAATGAAACACACGCGCGTCCTAATGAGATGTATCGATACGCTAGTGCTGCATTGATTTGTTTCCAATCCATGTCGAGCCGATACAGGCCGTCTGAACTGATGCTCTCGTAACGTACAGATTAAAGTCCGATGCATCGGATACACGCTTAATGATGCACCCAGCTAGGCTTGTATGATGCAAAATGTTTTTCTTGTAACTTCTGGCGGGCCGGTCTTGGCCCGCGGGCCTTGAGTTTGACACATATGGTCTAATGGCTACTGTCATTAGCTTCATAGGTATTTCATTGCAACTGCTGACTTATAGAAACAGGTTTGAACTAATAACTGATAATAATTGTAGACTACAGGGCTGGCATGAATGAAGGTGTGATATCGCCGGATATCAATGAAAAGAAGTGGAACATATCTTGAGTTGAGCTGACTTTATTTGCTAGCGTCTGCACGGCACATGCATGACTACCTCGCAAGCACTATCCAGCATGCCCTTCTGCATACACACTGCAAGTACTCAACAAAACAAGTGCGCCCTCTGTAGGCCTTTAAATGCAATAGCATACAATAGTCACTCTATAGCAGAAGGGATGATTGATGTGGTCAGATCGAAATAAATGAGTAAATAATAAACTAACTAAAGAAACCAAACATGTGAATGAAGGGTCCGACCCTCCTCCGAATACCTTCTTAGAATATCTTAAATGATACGAGTAAAATTGTCAAGATGGCGCCGCTCTAGTGGTCGACTGTTACAGCAGCTCTCGCTCACCGCCGAGCTTTTTCCTCTTTTTTTCTGTCTTTCCTTTTATTTAAATATATTTTTCACGTGTTTTTGTTTTTAAACCCCCAGCCCAACACGTCCATCATTGTGACAGTGTTTGAGTTAGTATTTTTAATTCATTTTTCGACAATGTTTACTTCCGTGTCTGGGGCCCCCCGCCGCCCTATTGTTTACAGTCGGGATCAGCTGTTGGCTCTCCGCAACACACGGTTCCCCGTGAGATAAAGAGGAGAAGACGTGGGAGCCGTGCCGGAGCCCAGTGCCGCAACAGGAGGAGAAGATACCGACCGGTCCTCCCGTCCATCACCATGGGGAATGTGAGATCTCTCCCCAACAAGATGGACGAGTTAGCGGCGCTGACCCGACACCAGAGGGAGTACCGGGAGTGCAGCATCATGGTGTTTACGGAGACATGGCTGACCCCGCGGACCCCGGACACGATCGTGACACTGGACGGATTTAACCTCATGCGGGCGGATCGGACAAGAGAGAGCGGTAAGAGGAAAGGAGGGGGGCTGGCAGTGTTTGTGAATGATAGATGGTGTAACTCTGGGCACATCACTATTAAGGAGCAACTCTGCTACAAGGACATTGAACTGTTAGCCGTTAGCATGAGGCCATACTATCTGCCTCGGGAGTTCTCGCATGTTATCGCGATAGCTGCGTATATTCCCCCTCTGCTAACGCCGATGCGGCCTGTGACGTCATCCACTCTGTCACGGGCCGGTTGCTGACTCAACATCCTCAGGCCCTCCTTCTCCTCTCTGGGGACTTCAACCACGCCTCTCCATCCTCCACACTGCCCACCTTCACCCAATACATCACCTGCTGCACCAGAGACAATAAGATACTGGACCTGTGTTATGCCAACACCAAGGAGGCATACACCTCATCACCCCTCCCTCCCCTGGGAAGATCAGACCACAACCTGGTTCATCTCCGGCCTGTGTACAAACCTTTGGTACACAGGCAGCCAGCTGTGTCCCGCACAGTGAAGAGGTGGTCTGACGAGGCTGACGAGGCTCTGAAGGACTGCTTCAACACGACGGTGTGGGAGGAACTCTGTGACTCTCATGGGGACGATATCAACAGTCTCACTGACTGTATCACGGACTATATTAACTTCTGTGTGGATAACACTGTACCCACCAGGACTGTACGGTGTTTTTCCAATAACAAACCCTGGATTAATCCTGACATTAAGGCTCTTCTTAAGGAGAAGAAGAGGGTCTTTAAGTCAGGAAACAAAGAGGAGCTGAAGGTTGTGCAGAGGGAGCTGAGAAGGAAGATCAGGGAGGGGAAGAACAGCTACAGGAGGAAGATGGAGGAACAGCTGCAGCAAAAGAACATCAGCGGAGTCTGGAGAGGCCTGAAAACCATCTCTGGCCACAAGGAGCCTGACTTCCAGGCTGCGGGGGACCTGAAGTGGGCTAATGAGCTGAACTCATTCTTCAATAGATTTGATCAGCCATCTGCCCTTCCCCCGGCCCAGCCCTCCCTGCTGCAAGCACCCTCATCAACACCTCGAGTGGACTGCCCCACCCCCGCCTCCCCTCCTGCGACTCTCAGCTCACAGCCACCTCCCACTGCTCAGCTCATCAGCTCAACCCACCCTCCCACACCCACCAGCACACAGCCCCCCTGCTCCAACCTGACCCTCACAACATCCCAGGTGAGAAACCAGCTGCGAAAGATCAAGGCAAGGAAGGCGGCGGGTCCGGACGGCATCAGCTCCAGGCTCCTGAAGACCTGCGCAGACCAGCTGTGCGGGGTTGTTGGGCACATGTTCAACCTGAGCCTGAAGCTGGGGAGGGTGCCACAGCTGTGGAAGACATCCTGCGTGGTACCTGTCCCCAAGACTCCGCACCCCAAGGACCTCAGCAGCTACAGGCCGGTGGCTCTAACATCCCACCTGATGAAGACCCTGGAGCGGCTGATCCTTGCTCATCTCCGCCCCCTGGTGGGTCCATCGATGGACCCACTTCAGTTCGCCTACCAGCCTGGCATCGGGGTGGATGACGCTGTCATCTTCCTCCAGCACAGAGCCCTCTCTCACCTGGAGAAACCTGGGAGCACTGTGAGAATCATGTTCTTTGATTTCTCCAGTGCTTTCAACACCATCCAGCCAGCACTCCTGGGGGACAAGCTGGAGAACACAGGGGTGGGCCTGCACCTCACATCCTGGATTATGGACTACCTCACCAACCGTCCACAGTATGTGAGGACACGGGACTGTGTATCTGACACGGTTGTCTGCAGTACGGGGGCCCCGCAGGGAACGGTCCTGGCTCCGTTCCTTTTCACCCTCTACACTGCAGACTTTTCACACAACACACCAACATGTCACCTGCAGAAGTTCTCTGACGACTCTGCCATCGTCGGCCTCATCACAGATGGGGACGACAGGGAATACAGGGATCTGACACAGGACTTCATCTACTGGTGCCAGCGGAACCGCCTCCAGATTAACGCGGGGAAAACCAAAGAACTGGTGGTGGATTTCCGCAGGGCTACTCACTCCCCTCCAACACCAGTGAACATCCAGGGAATGGACATTGAGATGGTGACATCTTATAAGTACCTGGGTGTTCACCTCAACAACAGACTGGACTGGACTGATAACTCTGCTGCACTTTATAGGAAGGGTCAGAGCAGACTCTACCTGCTCAGGAGACTGAGGTCTTTTGGAGTGCAAGGGGCACTCCTGAAGACCTTCTATGACTCTGTTGTGGCATCAGCCCTTTTCTATGGAGTTACGTGCTGGGGCGGCAGCATTTCGGCTGCGGACAGGAAAAGACTGGACAAGATCATCAGGAAGGCCAGCTCTGTGCTGGGTTGCCCCCTGGACCCAGTGGAGGTGGTGGGAGAGAGGAGGATGATGGCAAAGCTGTCATCCATGTTGGGGAATGACTCCCACCCCCTGCAGGACACTTTAACAACACTGGAGAGCTCCTTCAGCGACAGACTGCTTCACCCAAAGTGTGTGAAGGAGCGATATCGCAGGTCTTTTCTTCCTGCAGCTGTTAGACTGTACAACCAGCACTGCTCCCAATAGACCATGGACCATATACTGTTCTTCAGTACACTTGTGCAATACTTGTTCTTTATGCAACTTCCACTCACTGTGCAATACTTGACCAAGTCAATGTGCAATATTCTGTATTTAGTACTTAATATTTAATATTCTGTATTTAAGCTGTCATTTCCTACCTCAGTTTAGGCCCATTGTGTATTTTTTACTGGTCATATTTTATACTGGTCATATATTTTATACTGGTCATATATTTTTATATTTCAGATTTTATATTTCATATCCATACTCAAAAGTGTAAATAAGTAATGCGAACTTGTGTATATCTCCTTTTTTTCTAGATTGTTATTTGTTCTTAATATTTAACTGCTGCTATCCCCTGTGCTGCTGTAACATGTGAATTTCCCCACTGTGGGACGAATAAAGGCTTATCTTATCTTATCTTATCTTATCTTAAAATCTCCTACCTGGTAGTATTGCAGCTCATGGCAGTTCATCACTCACAGTTTGGGCCCCTGTAGAGCTGGCTGCTGCACGGAGTTGGGATACAATACAGGAATACAGTTCCCACCTATATTTTATTGACATAATAATAAGTCAAAAGGGGAATTGATATAGTATTTCAATTATTTGTTATGTTATTCCTGGTTTTTACTATGGTTAGATTTATTATATTATATTATTTTCTTTGTTTGATCATCATCTGTCCGACCTTATGTGGCCTTAGAGAGTGTGTGATTACCTTTGAATAACTTCATAGGCAGTTTGCACAAATTTTCTTCGTTTATATGGAAATAGTTGTACTTCTACTCCACTACTACTTTCGGTCTTATCTAGTTCTCATGGACAGTTGGTACTCATTATTTTTATTTGTTATGAATAAAACGAATTAAAGGGAGTAGGTGGTCTCATAGTTCCTGTCTTATCTGTATTTATCAGTTTTGGTGTCATCCAGGTCAAACCAATTTTGCATGATAGTAGCAAAATAGATACACGCCTTAATGACAACATCAACACGTTTCATACTACATTTTGTAAGTTCACGTGAACAGTGGTTGGCCTGTTCACGTTAGAGATAACTGGCCAATGAGACTCGGTTTCATGCAAGATCAACCTCTGTGTGGCGCAGTCTCTGCCAAGAAGATAACTATTAATCACACCCGGAAATCGGGGCACCTGACTGAGATCCTGTGCGAGCTCTGTCACTCCGAGCCCACCGCCGTCTTACTTTACCTGTGACCAAAATAAACTTTATATCTGTGAACTGAAGATTCCTCCAGTTTGATCTTAGAGCTTCCATCTAAAGAATCGGGCTAACAGTTTGTAATTCTGATATTTGCGATTATCATAAATAGCAGTCCTAAACGAGGCCAATCAATGTATAGATAAAATATATATGATTCGATTAATATGTTACATTTTATGGTTAAACATCATAAATAAATATAAGTTTCTAATAATGATAAAAGTTCATAAATGGATTTCTAAACAGAGTAGGTCAGTGCACATGGCGCACTGGCTGGGTACAGTCTATTACGGGTTAGCGTCATGATGACGTCATCCCGCCTGACGCGCCCGCAGGGGCGCTGAGGAGAGTAATCATACTGTAATTCACAAACCTCCCACACTGAGTTGCTTTGCTGCTCAAGACTCACACTGTATATGATCCAGTCAGACTCCTCGTGTCCTGTCCTATCCAGCTGACTCACAGTGTGTTCACCTGGTCTGGCTGAAGTCCACCGTGGAGGGACGGAGGAGACACACCGGGCACACAGACGGGGATTTAGGGACTGTCCGCTCCTGGAGGGTTACTGACACCGGGCAGACATGGGGGCTGTTCTGGGGGCCTTCTCCTTGGCAAGCTGGGTAAGTTCTCATATCCCCATATTTCAATTCATGGGAAAAGATACGTTAAGGCCTTGAAGAGTAATGAGCAACAGGTCCGCAGTACAGTACAAACTGCTGTCTTACCATCGTACACCAAACTCCATTCAAATATCTGCTGTTTTAATCCCTCGTCCTCCTCTACTCACGTTTGGTTCTTTGGGGCTACTTTGACCACAAATCACTGCCTTTGGCTGCAGATAGACTATAGCATCAACTTCTACATGAAAAACTTATGATCTACTAATGGTTATTGGTTAATTCCTCACTCACACGATTCACTTCAGCAGTGTAAATTCGATCTGTATTTTAATAAGGGTTGCGCATTGCTTCACTTCCGTCCGCCACCCTGCCAGCTTAAACTGGCCAAACAATATTTTATTTGCCCAACTTTTCTTAATGGTTTATTGAAGAAGACGCACATACCGGAATCTCTGTTAACATTTACGGAGACATTTCATTTTGTTATCAGCATGTCTTTGCATAATGTATGTGCTAACAAGTGCATGACCTAATTAAAAGGTTTTTATATTCTCATTAAGAGAACCGTGAGGTCATTCTTGTTGACTGTCTGTTGTGTGTTACAGAAACTGGTGGCTAACCTGCTACATGCTCGTCTCTGATATTAGCAACAGGCAAAACTTGAAGCTAAGCAAAGGGTTAATCATAACACACTTGGCCATCTGCTTCCACGTGATTAATTGGATTAACTCTGCTTTGTTGCCTTGTTAAACCACAACAAGCGCCATAATATTGTCAACATATGGATGCAGGTCGATTGATAATAGCATGCATTTCTACAAAGAGAAGAACAGGACAGCATACACTGAAACTACAAGCAGGGAGAGGATCTATTTCAGAGAAATGACTAGGATTAGGACAAATACGACAAGAACATCTTGGATAAGGATGAAAGGCTTAAGGTTCCAGACAGCACAAAAGCTCCACTCAATTATTTTATCTAATAGTTTAACAACTTCACAACTTATGTGAAGTGTCAAAAAGACACACAAGCATACTTCACAAGTTGTCCAATAATCAAATATTCCAGGTACTGGAATATTTTCTAAAGATGACCAGCAAATATATAGTTTTACTCGATGAATGAATTCATCAGTTAATAGATTATGGATTGTCATCAGTTTTAAAAATAAATGAATATTTTTTTTGTCCTGTCTGTCCTTTGCAATAGATGATTGTCACTGCTGAAAGAAAATGAAGACCATGCTTCTGTTGAATTTACACGAATAAACAGATTTAGTTTGGAGTGTGATCTGGTTGGTCATGTGCTGACTACATGTTATCTGGCACACATTACCACGACCTAGTCTGTAGTTGTACTTAGTTGAACTTGTCTGGCTGGCAGGGGTATTAACTTGTTTGCTATCTTCCGGGCCTCCTGATCCTTTGACTCCACTGAGATGTCAGTGTAGGAGAAAGAGACTGAAGATAGTGGTTGTTTTAGAATCCACAGGCTATTTAAGTAAGTCACTGAGCTGTCTGTTTTTAACTTTCAGATTCAAGTGAAACTTGAAATAAGCCCTTACTTGTCCTCTCCAAAGGGACTCACCATCTGACTCAGATATGTCCCTCAGTTTGACAATATGTGCTTTTCTGTAATTTACAAACCTGCTTCCACATCAAATTCAGTGCTCTTGACTTTGCAATTGAAAAATCTGTTGTTTTTTTCCCCCACTTAATTTTTGACCAAACACATCAAATTCAGTGCTCTTGACTTTGCAATTGAAAAATCTGTTGTTGTTTATTTCCCACTTAATTTTTGACCAAACATAGAAAAACATTGTGTCAAGTATGACCACCATTGTAAATACAGAGAACACAGTTACTATGGTGCAAACAGCTTTACAACAAGGAAAAGGAAATAAAGGAAATACACACCTCAAACAGCCTTTGAAGGACACGGCTGCCAGTGTTCTCCCTTTTTTCCTTTTGTCAACAAATCCAATGAAAAGACGGGTAACAACAATGAGTTGATCCTACTAACAATTGATTTTCAGATTCTACTGCTTGTTTTCAAAGCCTTGAACAGTCCAGTTCCTGCCTATATCTGTGATTTGTTGACTCCCTATAAGCCAGACTGATGCTTGAGTTCGTTTGACAGGGGCCTGCCAATGGTTCCAAAATCAAGACTTGTCAACAAACACGACAGGGCCTTTGTTGTCTATGCCCCTCAGCTGTGGAACTCACTGCCTGAGGATCTTAGACAAGCAAACTTTGTGTCCACTTTTAAGTCTCTTCTTAAAACTTACTTTTATCATTTGGCTTTTCTCAGCCTATGTGTTTTATTTGCTGTTTATTATTGTTGTTTTTAATGTAAAGCAGTTTGTAACTGTTTTGAAAAGAGCTATACAAATACATTTATTATTGTTATTATCAGCATCAGTGAAGTATGCAGTAGACTTATTCTTCATTATATTCTGTCTTGCAACACTTCTTTCCAAAGAACTCAGCTCACAAGTTGTACTCTGGGTGAGGCCACAAACTTCCTGACCCTCACTGAAATGGCAAAATACAGACATATTTGTACACATAGATTTATACATTTGCAGGGCGTTGTCATGGCACCTCAGTTTACCACTCACTTTAAATAGACATTTCAAACCTTGATGGCCCGTATAGGTTGCCTGAAGGGTAGACGGTGGTCTTATTTTGATAACTGAGAGAATTCCTCAAAATATTTTAAGCTAAATTATAAATGTGAAAATTCTACAACTTTTAATATATCCCAATTTGCTTAGATTTTAAAGTTTTACAGTGACACAACAAATAACCATGACTGCAATCAGCATTTCAATGTCTGTCTATAGACTCAGGACTCAGGAGATTTGGTGCCACTGTACTACAGTATATTAAAATAATCTAATTTTTTAAACTTTCCTTTCTAGAGCTGCGACTCACTATTATTGTTGATAGAAAAAAAGGCATTTTTAAACATCAGAAAACATCACTAAAGCTTTTACAATTTTATTACAATTATAGAAGACAAAGAAAATAGCCAATATATGTATCTCAATGCAGATAAATGTTCTGTCCATAAATAGTTTGTTTCAGCAATATTCCCTGCCTCCAGTTCATCAGTCATTACCTTCTTTTCTGAACAGCCCTGTTGTAAGACACTTTATGAATATCAAAATGCATACATACTGTATGCAGAGTGTAAAGTGCAACCAGAGCGTACATGTGAAAATGGATCCCCTTTCATTATTGTTAGTTTTTTAACTGTTTTGCATAATTTATTTCCCGTGACCATGATCCACATTACCTGAAGAAATATTGACAGACATTTTGGACATTGCATGGAAATAAAATATGATATGAGTTCTTCATGCTAGGTTGAGTTCTAAAATATTATAATAGTTTAGCCTTTTCTTATTTCTTTCAGTTTACAATTGATAAAAATAGTTTCAGTATTTGATGATAGCAAAACAAATAAATGGTAATACATCTTGTCCATTAATTTTGTGAGTACATGTCCTCCTACCCATCCCCAGTCTGATCATCATTTCATTCTGTAACCATGACTCCAACTATTGACATGCGAAGTCATCTTAACTGTTCTTTATCCTAGAAGATATTCTCTTTTCTGCATCCTATGAGAATCTTATTCCCCCTATAACTGAAAAAGCAAGTCAAGGTCTTTAAACTGGCCATGTACTGTTTGTAGAGTAGTTCAAAAGTTGAAGAGAAGAACGACTAAATAATAAAGTTATTCAAGGCTTTATTTCAGACATGGACCAAAAGTCAGTGATTGTCAGACGACATTGCAGATGACTTTCTAATGATGATTTATTTCTTATTTTCCCTTGTTCTGTCCTGTCATATCTAATTTACCATATTTAGAAGCAGAAAAAAGCTATTATCCCCAGGCTCTCGCTAAAGAACAGAATACCATGGGAATTTTTTTTTATGCTCTGATATCTCACCACTCCTCATATAATCATTCACAGGATGGGAACATTGGTTTATTGTGAAAGAACAAAGAACCACCACCAAAACTAAGTTTAACAAATAAATTAAATACTGACACTACAGGGCAGTTAATCAAAATATTACAAATTCTGTGACAAAGAGCAATATCCAAATCACAGACTCTGAATTTGTTTGTATAATGTAAAGTATGTGACAGACAGTGTTATGGGAATACTGTACCGCTGCAGAGATGCTCTGGCCTACAAATCTTGTTCTCCAGATGTAAGAAAACGTGTCTAACAAGTGTCACATCATAAAGATTTTATGAGATTTTTCATTGAAAATGAAACTTATGATGCAAAAATTATAATTCCCACTAATTGTGAGTCATACCACAACTGTATCTGTCAAAAAAATCGCTATATGATTTTTAACCATATGTTGCTGCTTTAACTGAAGTAGCTGTAGTTGCAATGAAAAAAATACAAAAATTACATGTATTAGCAGTTAAATAAATAAATAAATAAAGTTGAAATCCTATTTAAAGTGGGAAACACTGAATGAAGTTGAACTGTCAGTTTAGGTGTAAGTGCTGAAATGAGTTAAAAATTTAGTGGAAGTTCAGTCACTAATATTATTTGAACAGTAGATGCTAAATTGAGCTGGAATTGTTGAATGGAGTGGAAGTCCTAAAATACATTTGTACCAGTTCATGTGTTTCAAGTGAGAGACAATGTCACTTGTGTCAGCTGAAGTGGGAGCAATGAAAGCAGGCAGAGTAAATTGGGTATGAGCAGTGAAAGTTGTGGGAGTTAGACGAGCTAATGAAAGTTGCACTATGTTTTTGTTGTGGTTCAAAAGCGAATTAAAGAGTCAAAGTGGAACCACTGAAAGAAGTTAAGATGTCAGTTAATATGTTAGTGGTGAACACAGTTGAATTGTAATTTCAAGAGCAAGCGATTTTAAACAAATTGACAAGTTAAAGAAAAATACAGCTCCAATGCTCCTTGTCATAGATTTTCCAAGTGAGTTGAACTTTACTGGAGGGTAGAACAAAGATATTCCATGATCTGGTGTTTTGATGATGGTGATGGCGTAGCATGTTGGTTTCTTGTTTTGTTTTCTTGTTTTCTTCATTTTTCTTCATTTTTTTTGTTTTCAGGTTTTTTTTCTTGAATTCGTTGCTGGTTTTTAGATGTTCTCCCTTTCACAGGTGAATGCTGAATTCTGTGATTTTGTTTGTTCTCAGGTGCCATGCCTGTGCAGCAGTGCAACCTGTTTGATGTGCAGCTGCTGTCCAACCATCAGGAACTCCACGGTGACCAGAATCATCTACGCCTTCATCTTGCTACTGGGGACCATCGTCGCCTGTATCATGCTGTCACCGGGTGTAGATGAACAGCTGAAAAGGGTATGAGTGGACCAAGGAATTACAGTAAATGTATACATAGAACAGACATTTCTATTCACAGTCTTCATTCTGCTCAATGGAAAGTAATCATATCCGTGATTATTGCATTTATGTGTTGAGCATGAACAGTTGTCTGTCTGTCTATGTGTTAGCCCTTTGCATGGCAGGGCATATCCAGCAATAAATTAAAATAATAATTCTAAATAATTTCCCAGAGCCCATGGCGATGTCTTCAGATGATATTTGATATTCAGTGTACTATCAAAGAAGACCAAGAGAATATTTCGTTAAAAATGTGTGATTTTTTTTTGCCATTTAAAAAAATTCATAAACAGTTAAAATGATTGTCACATTTGTTGCTGATTTTCTGTTGATGATGATGATTTAGTGTATCTGTTGACATTAATACTGCATCTAAAACATGCAAATGTGCAATTTTCTGTCATTACTCTGTTTTGGACCATGTACTCAACACATTGCTCATATGTCACCATACCATATATAGATGTTTTGAAAAGTTAAAACCTGAAATCCTGTGTTGTAATTTGCTGTAGATCCCAGGCTTCTGTGAAGATGGGGCCGGCTCCTCTATCCCTGGCCTACAGGTTGATGTCAATTGTCAATGGTTTGTGGGCTACAAGGCAGTGTACCGCATCTGCTTTGGCATGACTATGTGGTTCCTTTTTTTTTCCATTCTTTTGATAAACATCAAAACCAGCAAAGACCCCCGGGCTGCCGTCCACAATGGGTAAGCAGTGCAGTGAGACCAGCAACGCATACACTTTATCTGTGGAGCTTTAGCCTGGTGAAGCAAAGGTGGTGTTAAATTCGTTATACAACTTGTCTTGCAGCAGATGGCCTTTGTCCTGCACTCTCTCTTACAGTCGACTGCTGCAACATTTATTTTTGTTACCAGTATAACCATTTATCTTTATCTACAGTGTTGATTATATTTTTGAATATTTGGTTTATGTTTTAGTTCATGAAAAAGTATAACGACAAGTACCCATCACATTACCTGCATTGGGCAACTGTAAAAAACATATCTATGCTATACAAAACAAATATAGCTAGATTTTACACCATTATGGCTCAACATTGCTGCTGTCACCTTTACTAGGAGTACCTATATGGTTTTCATTGTGTTTAATAATCAGCCCAGTACACAGTGTACAAAAGATCGTCTCTAAATACTGTTCCTTTAAGACTGTTCAGCAAATCACTGTACATGTGAATTACCACACTGCCACGGTCCTTGAACGCACCGCAGACGGCCATACGGACATCTAGCCGAGTGACACTGAGTGTGTGCGTCTACCAGCAAAATCACACACACACGTGCATAAATGTTCATTCAGGAAAATTATATAAAAGGTTGAACCCATTATTGGACTCCTTTCCTCCTTCTCCACCAACCTGCTCATGTGCCCTAACCGACACACTGAAGTGTTTGCTACCACCAAGATCTATACAGTCCATACAGTCTCATACAATTTTTGGTCCTTCGAGTCGGATCAGAGCAACCACTTCAGCCAATACATTCAGCATGGAAAGGAGTGACCTACACAGAGAGTCTGATCGCCCGCGCCGACGCAGCCAACTGCCATCATATCTTCAGGACTATGAGGTGAGCTACTCTGCTAAGCAGCGCCTCCCATATGATGTGCAGGCCAGACAGACTACTCCTCCTGAGGTTCTTCAGTACATCCATTCAATGAGAGAGGAACATGACCAACTGCGACGAGATGTGCAATGCCTTACTCAAGTCATCTCCAGTTCCCCTGCACTAGCCCCACATCGCAGCATGTCACAGTCCGGACTGCGTGAGGACAAGACATCATCCACACCTGCGCACGCTAGTAAGCTGGTGCCATCCAGTGGTCACGAGGACCCACATCAGCATGACAGTGCCTCACAGGTGCCAGCCAGGGATGAGTCTCCACACCAACTGGACAGTCAACATGGACAGATAGAGGAGCTCACTCGCAGTCTAAAGGGAGCAGGGCTGCAAAGTAAGGGCACAACACAGTCATCATCATCATCCTCCGGTGAGTCATCCCCTCAGTCACAAGACTTCCTTCCGCACACGACCAAGGGAGAGAAGTTTCCCTCATCTCACCAGTCAACCGCTGAGGGATCATCAGAGCACCGCCATCGAGAACAACGCACTCTACACTCTGACAGCAGGCATCATCCCCATGTTGTTGATGATTATGATCAGCATGTCAGCAGTTACAGTCAGTTTGCCAGAACCCATAGACGGCCCAGTCTGAGAGCCGACTATGATGATGCCTACTACAGACAAGACCACAGGTACCCTTCCCCTGATCGCCATGACAACAGCTACCGCCCTCCTCATGGACATGACTACTGTAGTCATACTGATCAGTACAGGCACTGGGATAACCGCTACCATGGTGATTCTTGGCGCTACTCACCCGATCGCCCGCATCCAGATGAGCGGCCTCGGACCCCAGTCTCCTTCAACAGACCCCGACCAGCAGAGATTTATCGTGGTCCACAACCAACAATCCCTGATCTCGTGCATGAGGACCCACGTGAGTTTGCAAGATTGAAGTTAGCTCTGGACAACATTCTCCCACCTGAGACTCCAGAACACTTCAAGTATCAGATACTGACTGATCACCTCAAGTGTGAAGAAGCGCTGCTCATTGCTGATTCATACAGTAACAGTCCACTCCCGTTCAGTGACACTATGAGAGCACTTACTGAGATGTACGGTCAGCCTCAGCATCTGGCCTTGAAGAGGATCAGTCAGCTGATGGATGCACCCAACATCAGGAGTGGTGACATCAGATCCTTTAAGTCATTTGCTCTCCAGGTCCGTGCACTAGTGGGCATGTTGCATCAGCTGGGAGAACAAGGTCGAACGGAGCTGAAGTGTGGCTCACACGTATCTCGCCTCTTAGCCAAGTTGCCATACGACCTAAGAGCCAACTTCCAGAGATTCGTGAACCCCATCCACACTCCTGTACCAACACTGCTGGACCTAGCTGACTGGCTGGAGTATGAGGTGCGTGTCCAGGTCATCGGAGACCAGTACTGTGATCACTCAGTCAGAGAGAAACCAGCTACACGGAAGGAGAGGCGTCCTGAGTACACGTCTCATAAGGCCACGACTATTCTCCACGGCAGCGAACAGAAGAGAAAGTCAGAGACAGACACAACTGCCACACAGGAGAAACCAAAGAAATACTGTCCATTTTGCGACACTGTGCAGCACTACTTGAACCAGTGCAATAACTTCAAACTCTTGTCGAGGAACCAGAAGACAGAGTGGATCAAGTCAAACAAGAGGTGCTGGAGATGCGGCCGTGAGCACCAAGCGGCCAAGTGTAACCTCAAAGCTAAGTGCAAACAGTGTGAACGACGGCACCTTGAGGTTCTTCATGAGGTCAACACCAGCCAAAGTGCAACAGCGCCTGCTAAGCCCATCTCAACTGAAGAAAGCACCTGCTTAGTAAGCTCCATCTCCGAGACGCTCTACGTAGACAGACCAACCAATAGCAGCCAGGTTCTACTCAAGTTGAGTCGTGTCCTCCTTAAGAGCGGTGCCAAGACGATTGAGACTTACGCCATATTGGACGATGGTTCAGAGCGTACCATTCTCTTACACGAAGCAGCTGATCGCTTGGGGCTTCAAGGGGAACCTGAGGAGCTAGCACTCCGCACTGTCAGGCAAGAGGTTTGCACCATCCATGGCGCCACCGTGTCATTCTCTGTAGCTCCAGCATCACAGCCTGACAAATCCTTCCAAATCCACAGAGCCTTCACTGCCAAGGAACTTGGCCTTGCCCGCCATACTTACCCAGTAGGAGCTCTACAGGAGAGGTACCGTCATCTCAAGGACCTGCCACTGCCGGACATAAGGGAGGCACAGCCATTGCTGCTCATCGGGTCAGACAATCCCCATCTTATCACTCCAGTGGAGCCAGTACGTCTGGGTCCCCCCGGCGGACCTGCAGCTGTGCACACCAGACTCGGGTGGACACTACAAGGCCCCTCACGGTTCCTGCGTCACCGGTTGACACCCCAGCAGTGCCTTTTCACCTCCTGTGCCTCACCAGAAGCTGAGCTCTTCAGCCATGTGGAGAAACTGTGGCAACTGGACACCTTACCATACCGGAGCGAGCGGCTCATTACCAGGTCCAGACAAGATGCTGAGGCCATACGAAGGCTTGAGGAGAAAACAATCAGAGTCACAGTGGATGGAGTGAAACGTTACGCCACCCCATTACTGTGGAAGGAGAATCTTCCTCCGCTCCATGCCACACCAGAGGCCGTTCTGGCTCAGCTACGTGGGAGAGAGAGGCGGCTAGCCCGAGACCCCAAAAGGGCAGCGGCCTACTCCAAGGAGATCAACAAACTCCTCGACGCTGGTTATGTCACACCTGTGTCACCTGCCGAGGCTGCAAAGAACAACCACTCGTGGTTCATCCCGCACCACATGGTGCAACACAACGGTAAAGACAGGATAGTCTTCAACTGCTCCTTCACATTCAAGGGTCAGAGCTTGAACGACCACCTCCTGCCGGGGCCCACACTGGGAGCCAGTTTGTTGGGAGTCCTCCTCAGGTTCAGAGAACATCCAGTCGCTATCAGCAGTGATGTGAAGGGAATGTTCCATCAGGTTTGTCTGCTGGAGGAGGACAAACCCTTCCTCTGCTTCCTGTGGCGAGACATGAAGGTAGATCAGAAACCTACTGTCTACAAATGGCAGGTGCTCCCCTTTGGGACTACATGCAGCCCATGCTGTGCAGTCTTTGCCCTTCAGTCTCATGTTCAGACGCACACCTCACCAGAAGAGGATGCACGTCTGTCCGTGGAACGTAATTTCTACGTTGACAACTGTTTACAGAGTCTCCCCTCGGAAGTGCAGGCTAAGATGTTGGTGGACCGCCTGCAGTCTGTCCTCATGGAAGGCGGATTCGAACTGAGGCAATGGGCTAGTAACGTTCCTGCAGTCATCAGCCACTTACCAGTTGAGTCCCGGTCAGAGAGCAGTGTACTCTGGTTCTCCCAAGAGTCAGCAGATCCCCAAGAACGCACTCTTGGACTCGTGTGGCAGTGCAAGTCTGATACACTCCGGTACAAACGCCACCAGAGCAAAAGTCCAGAGCCAACCATGCGCAACATCTATCGGCTGCTTGCCCAGCAGTACGACCCTCTTGGCTTCCTTATCCCATACACGACCAGAGCCAAAGTCATCGTGCAACACCTCTGGGATAAGAAAAGAGGATGGGACGATCCACACTTACCAGAACCTCTGCTCCAAGCCTGGTCTGTGTGGGAAAGCGAACTGTCCCAGCTGTCGCAAATAACCCTGCCAAGATGCTACACCGACCCAAGTTTGGACTGCAGTGACAGCACTCGGAGTATTCATGTGTTCTGCGATGCTTCTGAGCGGGCATATGGGTCCGTAGCTTATCTGCGCACAGACAGAGGTGAAGGACAAGTCTGTGTGGCCTTCCTGGCTGCCCGGTCAAGAGTGGCGCCGAAGAAGCAACTTTCAATCCCCAGGCTGGAACTGTGTGGAGCTCTAACAGGAGCACAGTTGGCTTCTGTCCTGAAAAAAGAGCTCACTCTCAACATCCAGGAAGTGGTGTATTGGACAGATTCAACTACAGTGCTCACCTGGCTCCATTCAGATTCATGCAGATATAAGGTGTTCGTCGGAACCAGAGTCGCAGAAATACAAGAGCTCTCTGACCCAACATCCTGGCGCTACATCGACTCAGGGTCCAATCCCGCCGACGACATCACCAGAGGTAAACCACTGGTTCAGCTTGCTGGAGATAACAGATGGAGTCGGGGGCCATCCTTTCTTCAGCTGCAGGCCGACCACTGGCCTAAGGCACCTGTTGGAGAACTCGCAGAGGAAGCAGGTGAGCTGAGAAAGACAGTGTTCTGTGGCGTGTTGGTGGGCTCAAACAGTTCATCAATACCCGACATCCAACAGTTCAGCACCTACCAGGAACTCCTGAAGGCCACCACACAATCGCTGCACGGGGCGGCCACTATCACCGATCCTCCAACTGCTGACGACTTCCAAAGGGCCGAGCACACCCTGCTGAGACATGCCCAGATGGAGAGCTTTCCAGGAGAGTTTGCACTTCTCAAAGCTGGAAAGACCATCCCATCCAGCAGCAGACTGCTTACTCTCGCCCCTGAGTACGACAAGTCCTCTGACCTGATTAGAGTAGGAGGTAGACTCCGCAGGTGTGATGTCTTGAGCCCTGAAGTTCTGCATCCCATACTTCTAGACCCTTCTCATCCAGTCACCAAGCTCCTAATCCAGCACTGTGACGCTCAGCTGCATCATCCTGGAGCTGAACGCGTCTTTGCAGAGCTCCGCAGGAAGTACTGGATTCTGAGAGGCAGAGAAGCAGTGAGGAAACATCAACACCACTGTTCCGAGTGTAAGAAGTGGAGAGGTCAGCCAGCGGTCCCGAGAATGGCAGATCTTCCCCCTTCAAGTTTGAGGCTCTTTCGACCTGCCTTCTACTCAACCGGCATGGACTGCTTCGGCCCTATGCTCATCAAAGTCGGACGACGAAATGAGAAGAGGTGGGGCATCCTTTTCAAGTGTCTTACTACACGAGCAATCCATCTGGATCTGGTGGTTAACATGGATGCTGATTCATTCCTGATGTCGCTCCGACGGTTTGTAGCTCGTCGAGGGAAGCCTTTTGAGCTCCTGTCGGATCAAGGCACCAACTTTAAAGGTGGAAGTAAGGAGCTGCATGAGGCATTCAAAGCCATGGAGCCTGCCATTCAAGAACGGCTGGCGGAAGAACAGATCCGGTTCCGCTTTAATCCCCCTAATGCTCCCCATTTTGGTGGGTCTTGGGAAAGAGAGGTCCGATCCGTGAAGACTGCTCTGCGCACCACATTGGGAGCTCAAACTGTGTCAGAGGAGGTGCTGAGGACCGTTTTGCTTGAGGTGGAGAGCATCCTTAACTCCAGGCCCTTGGGTTACATCTCCACAGACCTCGCAGACCCGGATCCGGTCACACCCAACTCCCTGTTGATGGGGCGGCCAGACTGCTCTCTACCACCAGTAGTCTACCCAGAGTCAGAGCTGCTCAGTCGCAAGAGATGGAGACACACTCAAGTCTTGGCTGACCATTTCTGGAAGCACTACACTACACGGCACTTCCTGCTCACCTTACAGGCACGGCAGAAATGGCGCACAGAGAAGGATGACATCACTGTGGGAACTGTGGTCCTCATTGTTGATCAGCAAACTCCAAGAGCTCTCTGGCAAGTAGGAACAGTGAAAACAGTCATACCTGGGGCCGATGGTCGGGTTAGGACCGCAGTCATCCGAGTCAAGGTCCGGACCTACACTCGCCCAGTGGCGCGGCTCATCATGCTTCCAGCTCTACCCCAGGATGGTACTAAGATTTAGTACTGAAGAGTCCCATCAGTGACAAATTTGCACATCAAATTTGGGGGCGGCTGTACAAAAGGTCGTCTCTAAATACTGTTCCTTTAAGACTGTTCAGCAAATCACTGTACATGTGAATTACCACACTGCCACGGTCCTTGAACGCACCGCAGACGGCCATACGGACATCTAGCCGAGTGACACTGAGTGTGTGCGTCTACCAGCAAAATCACACACACACGTGCATAAATGTTCATTCAGGAAAATTATATAAAAGGTTGAACCCATTATTGGACTCCTTTCCTCCTTCTCCACCAACCTGCTCATGTGCCCTAACCGACACACTGAAGTGTTTGCTACCACCAAGATCTATACAGTCCATACAGTCTCATACACACAGTATCCATATCCTTTCTTTGCTGTTCACTGAGCAGCATAAAATGTTTGTCACACATTAAAACTTGTCATGTGTAATTCTACAGTTTTTGCTTTTGGGTTTTGCCAAATGACCCTCTTAATATTATACTTAAAACAAATACTTTGGACGTTGTTGGACTTTTAGGGTCAATGAATAGATATGCTATTAATACCACTGTAAAATGTGTTATATTTATGTTCATATATTGTGTAATCAGCGATTAACCATTTGTTTTCAGATTTTGGTTCTTTAAGTTCGCTGCCTTGTCGGCAGTGACAGTCGGTGCCTTTTACATTCCAGATGGGCTTTTCACCTACAGTAAGAACTTTTATTTAAAACTTTGGGTAACTCAAGATCATGACATTTAGTATACACAAAGTTGTAATAATATATGTACGATAAGAGTAATGAATGACCTGTGTGTCGATGTTTTTGCAGCATGGTTTGTTGTGGGTTCTGGCGGAGCTTTCTTTTTTATTCTGATCCAGCTGGTGCTGTTGGTGGACTTCGCTCACTCCTGGAATGAGTCCTGGGTGGACAAGATGGAGACGGGCCACTCCAGGGGCTGGTATGCAGGTCAGTGGGTCAATTTACACGCTGCTTACATTTGAAAATGACAACATGCAGACTTTTGGTTAATTTTTGAATGTGGTGTTGATTGACACTATACTTGCATAATGCAGTGCACAAAGGAAAATGAAGCGCTGCTTTCAGCTGAAAATGTCTTTTTTTGATGAAGGTCTTCGGCTATTCTTCCATCAGTTATTTACTTTTTTTTCTACCTACTGTTTTTAGCTTTGCTGGGCGTCACAATCCTCAACTACATCCTGTCATTTATTGCTGTCGTGCTGTTCTTCGTCTTTTACACCAAGCCCGATGGATGCTTCATCAACAAGTTCTTCATCAGCGTCAACATGTTGTTCTGCATTGTGGCCTCTGTTGTCTCCGTGCTGCCTAAAGTCCAGGTACAGGACAGAAAGTTCTATATTATGTAGTACTGATTGAACTGGATCTCTGAAGTGATACTGTCAGCATGTTCGTTTATTTCAAAGAGGCCTGACTACAAAGTTCCTTTTAACTTTTTCTTTCAAACTGGATAATTAAAAAATCTTGATCAAGGACCTTTTCTGTCTGAAAAAACACAGTCTGCGATTGTGATATTCTGCAACCAATCGCCCAGAAAAAGATAGTTACCCCCCATTACAGTCACTACATGTAATGTGCAATATGCAAATGCAAGCAATCTCATTGGCTGAACAGTTGGGGAGAAGCCATGATTTAGACTTAGCTCTCCCTTTGTTGGTGCACAGGTGGTGCTCTTTATATAGGGTGGCAGCACTACAGGCAGTCTTGCAGAAAAGTGAAATGGTGACCTTGAGGGGACAGGGCAGCAATTAAATATTCTAGCATATGTACACAAATTAAAGGTTCCTCATATATTGAAATTAAAGGTTCCTAATATAGCATAACAAATGGGTCATTTTTGACCCATGTTGTGCAAATTGGGTGTAATGTTGCAAAAATGTTTGTTACAAAAAAGTAAATGTTTGTGATGTTGAGGAACCTAGTGGAGGAATTCTTGAAATATTGAGTAATAAGATAACATCATAGATGACATC
Organism: Centropyge bicolor; assembly: GCA_037975185.1. NCBI lineage: Eukaryota > Metazoa > Chordata > Actinopteri > Pomacanthidae > Centropyge > Centropyge bicolor. The sequence continues at coordinate 2,558,103 of JBBMOC010000063.1, read as the reverse complement.
AAAAATTATAAAACAAAAGCATTTGCTTGGCTCACTTTTGACCCATGTAGCACAACAGAGGGTTAGTGAAGCTTAAACCTTGGTCATTTTCCTTGGTCAGGGGAAAATTTCTCTTTATGTGTCCCAGGCCTGAACAGTTATGGGAACGAATGTCCTCCCATTTAATGGCCTTATGACCTCTCCATTTACGTAGTGTGCAGATGGAGTTGGGAGGCTCAGGCTTCCTACAGCTGTGTCTTCTCCTCTTCAGTTCTCTTCCTGGTCACAGCAGCACAGGGACTCCGTTCAGTTATACACAGAGGTGCCTGAGTGCATGAGGCTGGAGGCATCTGCTTTGGTCCATTCACGGTAGGTTACAGTTTTTCAGTGAAGAAAGGCTGCATTTGCCCTGTTCCCCAACCATGAATGATTGTTTTCCTCCTGGACCAAAGTTGATTCATGCTTCAGGGTTAACCCCCTTCACTTTTCCAGTAGTTGGGGAAAACACACAGGAACTTCACTGTGGTCTTAAGAAGCTGCAGCCTTTATTCACTGACAAACTGTAACCTGCACTGTACATTTTCTGCAGGCTAAGAAGCTACATTACTCTTTGAACACTGAACGTCAGTTATAAAACTTCCTCACACAATATCAAATGGAGTTCTAGCTGGTAACAATAGATGGGCATTGTTAGCTTTATAATCCATCAACATTTAAAGTGACATTTAAGGGATGTAGTCATCCCTTTTTCCAAAAATTAAGAAGCAAGCATAGAATTTATTTCCAGACTTGGACCAAATAATGTTAACATAAAGTCTTCACTGGATTTTTTCCATACCAGTTGGCTCAATTATCATGGAGTATGTTATGTTATGGTATTTAATTATAGATTTCTGACTACTTTATCCATGTGTGTCCATAGGAGTCTCAGCCACGTTCAGGTCTTCTACAGTCATCCATCATCACCCTGTACACCATGTTTCTGACCTGGTCTGCCATGACTAATGAGCCTGGTGAGGATGTTTGCTAGTTGCTTAAAATAATGCTGTCACAATGATGCAATCATGAATTGCAGAAATAACAGCCATCCATTAGCCCCAAACAAGAAACAGTATGTCTTTGGCATTGTTTCTGTACATTGCTGCTGTCATTTTAAAGAAATTACATCCTTTTCAAGTCATGTGACTATCAGCTACTGTATTTGTTAGTCATGCTTTTGGTTGTTCTGTTCAAAATGCATGGTGTATGTTGCGCTTGCAGCAGTGCAGCATGCTGTACTTAATTGATTCCTCAACAAAATGTGTAAAGGTATCCACACACAAAACATTACTATTGATTTGAAATTGTAGGAATTATAATTTTCAAGCTCTTTTCAAGTCTTGTGATTACACACATTTTTTCCCAGGAACATGTATTAAAGGCGTGTGAATGTCAGGAATATGCTTCAAACAAGGGCTCATATTTTCTAACAGACTGATTTCACCATTTCTACTTACACACTGAACTGTAGATTCAAACATTGTGCTTTTGATTTTCCCCTTCCTTCAGACCGGGCATGTAACCCCAGCCTACTGAGTATCTTCCAGCAGATCGCAGCGCCCACATCGGGCCCTCTGGAGATTGAGAACCACACAGCTGTGGTGATCATTGGAACAGAGGAACCTGTCCTGACGTCCCCGTACCTGCAGTGGTGGGATGCCCAGAGCATTGTGGGGCTCGCTATATTTGTCCTGTGCATCCTCTACTCAAGGTAGGATTACTGCCTCTGGGTAAGATAGGAAACAATATGACCCCTGCTGGCTGATCGTCACATGGCCAGTCTTCTATTGGGTAGTCATTTACAAACTTCTTGTCAACTGCAAGGTCCAGAAATGTTCTCATGAATATAATGTCTGGTCAAGTTGTCATGCAATGGACAGGTGAAATCAGAGAATTTTGAAGTGAATATTGATTCGTCTCCCCACAGCTAAGAGTCTCGTTTTGTTTTGTCTGTGTGACACAGACACATTTTCAAAGAGCAAAGAAGCAATGCCGTGACGCACTTTCTTTGAAAAATGTACCCAGTCGTTCAGCTGAAATAATTTAATTAGTATGGCCAGTCTACGGGAAAAATGTTTTTCTCACAGGACCTGCACTTCTTAGCTCAGCTCAGCACTGTCACATCACATGCATGCACTCTTCACTGTGATAAACAAATACAATAATTAAATACACATGAACATTTGTTCATCATTTACTAATGTGAACTTATTAATGTAAACTGAGTTTGATGGTCAGGAGCGATTCTGGAGTCTGTTAGGGCCCCAGGCAAAAATTCCAATGCAAAGCAGTTATCACTATTGTGTTTTAAATCAGACACCACACAAATTGGACAAAATCTAAACATTATTGATTTCAAATGTTCACAATAGTAGAATCTTCAAAATATAAACATAAAGAACTTTAAAAGTCTTTCAGTTTTCTAAGCATGAATATAAATGAATAAAAACTTAGATAAATATTTTGAATAACTCTAATGTCACGTTGTAAATAACCCACATTATAGGGCCTGCCCATCGATCCATAAAGCTTTCATTTTACCAGTGCTACATATGGGTCTGTGCTAATACAAATGCTGGCGTTAGGTCTTAAAATCAAAAGTTTACAGGCTGTGCATCTAAACACAACACTGTGCTGCCCTGAGATGTGGTAAAAACAGGGTAGGAAACAGGGAAGAGTGACAGCACCACAGGCAGTAAGAGTACTGAGGGAGGGATACTGTCCTCCTGTACTGACACTCAGGGTATTTAGTCTGTCACTCTAACAACTCTGCCTCTCACACTTCAGCATGCATAGTTGCTCATTATCTGCCCTACTTACCACTGTCTTCTTTTTTTTTTACTTCCACCCAGATAGCTCACCTTTTTTTTCCTTCATGGATTTTTTTTAATTCAATCAAAGACTGTTACATGAAGCATGTTTAATGGGAAAGACATTGGACCCCTGACATGTGTTAAGGAATTTTTGATGTGTGAGCTGAAAAAGAAGTTTGTCTTTATGTGTATTTTATGCAAAGAGGTGAGCTAACAGTACAGAGCACATCAGCAGTCTGCATGTATCTGACAAAGAGACACTGTGAGCTGAGCATATTTATAAGATAAGAAGTTGCTCCTAGCAACAGGGAGATAAGCAGGCAGTGTGTGTGTACAGACAGACAGACAGACAGACAGAGTACTTTATTAATCCCTTTGGGAGGTTCCCTCCGGGAATTTGGCATCTCCATCGCTTCTCATATATTGCACTGTTTAAAAATATAGAATACAAAGTAAAAAATAGAATATAAAATATAAAAATAGACACAATAAATTAAGCAGTAGAGATAGCAGCAGTTGTAGCAGGAGGACTTGTAGGAGAACTAAAGAAAATATGCATATGTATATGTGTGTACCTGAGTGTGTACATAGTAATAGCAGCAGTGGGTATGGTATGCTGATGGTAATGGTAGAGTGCATATAGTAATATAATATAACAATATAATATAGCATGTAATAGTACTATGAAATAGCATATACAATGTATAACATCCAAGAGTATAACATACATGTACATGTATAATATAATAATATAGTAGTGATATATATATATATATATGTGATATATACTACACTCTACTACATATAACAGCAATAGTAGTAATATACAAGTAGTTAGTTATCATAATATAATATACTAATATAATATGTGATATAATAATAATACTATAGAATACTACGCTGTGCTATATAACATCAACATCCACAACAGCAGTGTCAGAAATAATAGCAGTAGTAGTAATAATAATAATAACAGTAATAGTAATATATAATATACAAGTGTGTAACACAAGTGTTCATGTACATTATACATTCAGAAATAAAATATAATAATATAGAGGTGTAACATATGCTACACACTACCATATAATAATAGTAGTAGTAATAATAATAATAATAGTAGTAGTAGTAATAGTAGTGATAATGTACTAATAATAATAAGTAATAGTTAGATGTGGTGTCTACTACACTGTGTTATATGACACAACAACAACAGTGACAGATTTAATACTATTAATATTGATAACAACAGTAATAATAGTGATTTACATTCTATATATATTGCATGATGACAGTCCAGTTATATTGCCTGTGATGGGGTTATATTGCACATGAGTTAAAGTCCAGTTTATTGCACACAGTCTATAGCCCCTCTTTTCTTCTGTTCGTCCTCCTCCCCCCCAGTGAGGAGTTGAACAGTTTGATGGCCCGGGGAGCCGGGCAGGAGCTTCCTGCAGATGTTAAAGGCCCTCAGCCTCCTCAGGAAGTACATCCTGCTCTGAGCCTTCTTATACAGCCGCCTTGTGTTGCTTGACCAGTCCAGCTTGTTGTCCAGCCACAACCTGAGGTATTTATACTCCTGCACCACCTCCACCTCCTCCACTCCCAGCAGAACTGGTCTAGGACTGACTCTGTCCCTCCCAAAGTCAATGACCAGCTCCTTTGTCTTGGAGGTGTTGAGCTGCAGGTTGTTGTTGTGGCACCAGACAACAAAGTCCCTCACCAGGCTCCGGTACTCCTCCATCCTCCATCATCCCCCCTGATACAACCCATGATGGCTGTGTCAGCCGCGAACTTCTGGATGTGACACAACTCCGAGTTGTAACAGAAGTCCATGGTGTAGAGAGTGAAGAGGATCGGGGACAGCACAGTCCCCTGCGGAGCGCCGATGCTGCTGACCACAGTGTCAGACGTGATGTCCTTCAGCCTGACGTACTGTGGTCTGTCGGTGAGGTAGCTGGAGATCCAGGCAACCAGGCAGGGGTCCACTTGCATTCTGTGGAGCTTTTCTTGTAGTGCAAGGGGCATGATGGTGTTAAAGGCACTAGAAAAGTCCAGGAACAGAATCCTGACAGTGCCGCTCCCCTTGTCCAGATGCGAGTGGGCTCGGTGTAGCAGGTAGAGGATGGCATCCTCCACACCGACCTCTGCCCGGTAGGCAAACTGTAGAGAGTCCTCAGCGTGCTGCACCTGAGGCCTGAGGAGGTTGAGGAAGAGCCGCTCCAGAGTCTTCATCAGGTGTGATGTGAGTGCCACCGGTCTGAAGTCGTTCAGTTCACTGGGCCGGTTCTTTTTGGGAACTGGAACATTGCAGGATGTCTTCCAGAGGGTGGGCACTCTCCCGAGCTGCAGGCTCAGGTTGAAGACTCGTTGTAGTGGCTCGCCGAGTTCAGCAGCACAGGACCTGAGGAGTCTGGGACACACGTTGTCTGGTCCTGCTGCCTTTCGGGAGTCTTAGTCTTAGTGGAGAGGTTATCCCTGGGAAAGGTAACACACAGGGATGGGAACTGTTGGGGGGAAAGTGTACGAAAGATATGATAACATGGGACACAATGTAAAAGCTATGTCAGACAGTCATCACAGATCACAAATCCTTCATTGGTTGTTCCTTACTCGGGGGAGGGGGCGCGTTGAAGTAATGGCAGTGCACTGTAGGTCATTTATAGTTGTCATTGTAAAATATGCCAATATAAGGGGCCACTGTGTTTGCATCTCCTGACAGTGTGCCTCCGGTCAAGGTCCTTCCAAAGGTCAAGAACAAACTCAACGTTTAAGCCAACACTGTAGACAAGAAGTCCTTAAAGTGCTCAGAAAGAGTTTTAAAAACATCTACTATTCTTTGGCAACTGGGCAAACTTCATCTGCTGAGAAATATCATGTGATATGATCAAACGCTCCTTTGTTTTGTCAGCCACACTAGTAAAGTTCAGTGTATTAGAAATACTTTGGATACAAACTAAGCTAGAGTCTAAATAACAGTCAGTAATAGAATTGCCTTTTCTGTTTTGTTAATGTTTTCTAATATGTTCTTGTGGTTTGCACTTCATGCCCATTGTAAAAAAAAAACAGTAACAGTAATTTGTGGTATTGTGTATATACAATAACCATTTATATCTGTTTGCCTGCAGCATTCGCTCGTCCAGCACCAGCCAGGTGAACAAGCTGACCATGGCCTCCAAAGACTCGACCATCCTGGCTGAGGGCGGCAGCAGCACCGACCTCTCAGAGGACTCCGCAGGACCCAGGAGGGTAGAGGACAATGAGCGGGACATGGTCCAGTACAGCTATTCCTTCTTCCACTTCATGCTTTCCCTGGCTTCGCTCTACATCATGATGACCCTCACCAACTGGTACAGGTCAGTACTTCCTCTCTCAATGGAGTTAGATGGACATTGGAAACAATCACAAACTAATTTTTTTTTAACTGCCCCAAGAAACTGACACAGCATTCATTGGACATCGATCCATTGTGTTGCCAGATATCAATCTGAAAGCCCTCTTTTAAATGTTTTTTCGTTTTCTATAACTATTACACTTTGAAGTATTCCAGCATTTCTGAACTTTAGTAGCTGTTGCTATGGCAAACATTTTAAAGAAGGAAAAATAAGCCTTAACTTTCCCTACTGCTATGCAGTATCTTTCTTTTTTTCTTTGTTGGGAGGTCATGCCAGGTGTTATTGCACATATTTAACCACAGCACACACTGTAGGCTCAGTTTCCTTTCAGTGCACAGCATGGAGCCCCACCCCACAGCAGTGAACTGGCATTTGTCTGTGGGCCTGCAGAAGTTATTTCCTTGACTGTGCCTGGTATTTTGCCCTTCATGTCCAAACCAACTTATTAAAGGTTTACTTTTTTCATCCCTCAGTGTGTTAGCCTGTCTCTCATTACTCCCTGACCTCCCTGCTCTGCCTGTGGCCCACTGGTTTCTACTGAGAGCTGCTGGTTGATCTATATGTGATGTGGTAGTGAGTATTTTGGGCAGCAGGACAGTGTGTGTGGGGCTGAGTCAGAAGAAATTGCAATAGCCATAATCATGAAAAGGCACTTTTATTTGTACAGCACCTTTAAACAACAAGACAATTCTATGAGCTTTAAATAAGACATACATTGGCATTAAGACAGGCTAGCTGGCTGGTCTTCCTTTAATTTCTGTGACACTAACTAATATTTTAAAATTACGTATTATAAAAGTCAGTTATATTGATTGATTAAATATTGATTAAAGCAAGAGCTGTAATTTCCAGCCAGATAAGGAAATACAGTTGCAACTTCAGGAAAAAAAATATTTTATTGTGCTGGGGGTGATTTATTTATTTATTTATTTATTTATTAACTCCGATGGTCAGAAGAGTCTTTATTGTTTTGTGGAACAAACCTCTGGGTTTTTTAAGCATTTCCTGGTATTTGTCAGGAAACACCTGACCTCTGTGACTCGAATGTAATGATCCATCGGTAAGATTGGCCACAAATGTGAGAGTGATTGAAAGATGCCAGAATTTCCCTTTCAGGGTATGTCTGGTTGAACATACACAGTCAAGTATACCAAGAGAAAACAAGGGCAAAGGTTGAATTTTGAAATGTCAAAGCCCATGTGACTATCTGAATGCTCACATTCTTTGCCCATTGGAACTGTTGGAGCAATGTTACCCCAGATCCTAACAAGACCCCATCTGCATTTAAATCCATCTAGGGAGATTCATCTTGTTTTCTGCTACCATATTTTTATTGTAGTATGAAGATCTGTAAACATTATGAGGCACTAAATATAAAGACCTTTTGTGGTGTTCTGTTTCTGACAGCCCTGACACAGACTACACCATAACCAGCAAGTGGCCAGCGGTGTGGGTGAAGATCACCTCCAGCTGGGTGTGTTTGGCCCTGTACATCTGGACCCTGGTGGCCCCCATGATCTTCACCAACCGAGACTTCAGCTGATCAGCAACTACAGCTACACTTCGTCCTCCACAGACCGCTTCTTTTTTTACATAAACTCCGACCATATTGCCTACATCTTATTTCCAAAACTGACTTTCATTTGATACTTGTTCGCTTGTTTATTTGATGCTGGAGTTTAGTTTGTTCATTTCTGGTCTTAATTAAGTAAGAAAGTGGATTCTGAGGTGCCATGACAGCTGCTCCCGGTATTTACTATAGTGCTATCATACCAGTAAGTAGCAGCAGCTCATTAACTGAACATCAAAGCACAATCACATATTTTCTATCAAAACACAGAAACACACCAGGAAGAAAAACATTCCATTTGATGTTGGTGTAAATCTATGAATTGCAAATCAGCAATCAACATTTTGATTTGATGTTCTCTTAACAATCTACATTAATTTCTCCTGGAAGTACAACAAATATTATTATTTTACGTTGCTTAAAAAAAGAATGTTCAATAATGTTAATATATATTAATATGAATAATGACGCTTGGTTTGTGAATTATCTACATTAATAAGCTCTTCAGCTCTTTTCTGCTATGCCTTTCAAAGCCTTATATGTCTGTCACATGTTTGAGGTATTTTAATTTATTGATGTCTTATATTGATATATTGTTCAGTAGTCCAGTAAAGTATTGCTGATAAAACTGACACATTCCTGCAACTCAAAGTCAACAGCTTACGTTCCTGCCAAATATTTATGGATGAAGATATTCTGTTGTTAAAGGTGTCTTTTGGATGTGACAGTTTCAGGTTATAAAATATAAGTCCTTACAGTGACAGAGCTGCACTTATACAAAGATTCACTCAAAATATTTGTTTAAAGCCCATATGGGTGATGATTGTAGTATTTTCTGTGCATCACTATATGAGTCTAAATAATATGGAATAGCTTTGATATTTATTATGATTTTTACTTGTCGTCTTTTTTAATCCAGAAAGTTGTTTTGTAATAAATGTCAGTATTAATTAAGGTTAAATATATTGATGAATGTGAATCAAACCTGATTGATATGATATAAACACTGACCAAATGCCTTGTAAGCCAAAGTGATTTACTGCAGTTATCATGTGATGAGCAGGTTGTGAGTTCTTCATAGTGCTTCTGCAGTTTCTGTTTAACTTTTCAGACTGATTTAGAGTCATTTATGTATGTACATAAACTTTGAACAAATTAAGAAATGCACTGTACAGTAGTAAGCCTTTGAGAACTGCTAATATGAGATACATGTATTCTGAGAATGATCAAATGATATTTGATTTGACCTTTGATGAGCTGCCTGTAAATGTTAGAATTTAGCAAGGCAGTCGATGCAAGGCTGTATGACAAGCTCTGTTGTGACTTACAGAAATCATGCAAAAGGAAAACAATAAAGGCAAATTTACAACTGAGTTTTGGGCATGAATTAGTCAGCTCATGATTCCATCCTGTATTTGTGGAGGCTGGAGGTTGACTGTGCTGCTTGTGGACTGTGTCTCTCTAGTGATGAGCCCCCTCCCCCCCCCTTCTCCCGGGGGACAATGGAGACAATGGAGGTTGATCTAATCTAGTCACATTTATTAAAGTAAGTAAAGTAATTAAATTATGGCTTTTGTGGTTCCAGAAATAACATTAACCTAGATGCTGTGATATGTCATTGATTGATATGGAGTTTGAAGTGATCTTACCAGACCTTTGTAGCCTGCTCTTCATCTCTGCGTGAGGCTAGAGGCTCACTGCATTGTGTCCATCATAACAGTAATGAGTAAAGGACCATTAACAAACTCCAGTGTTCTGCATCCCAACTCAATCCCAATGCCGTAGTTTGAAATTCAACAGTTTGCAGAGTGAGGGTGTGATCAGCTGTCTGTCAGGTGCAGGGTGGGCAGTGTGAAGAGCCTCTCCTCAGGCTCCCTCTGGGCACTGTGGATCACTCGACACCTGATCATGGAGCCTTGGTCGCCCTCTTTGGGAGTGAGTTTGAGAAAACTGAACATGGAGTAGAGGCCGTTGACGTTCAGGCTCGGTGGAGTGTTGAAGACGCCAGAGCAAACCGCCTCTCCATCTTTAGTCCAAGTCACTGACGCGTCCTCAGGACAGAAGTCTTTGATGCACAGGTGCAGTGTGCACTCCTCATTCCACAGAGGACATTTTGGTTCACAGTCGATAAACATCACATTAGGAGGAGTTCCTGTTCAAACAGATATGGGATACATTTCATAAAACTTGTTGAAAGTTGTTATTGTATGTGCAGCATTTTGCCATGAATACACTGTCATATTAATGGGGGAGGAATAAGAAAATCATTCAGGGAGGGGAGAGGGATGGGGCTGATGGGAAATGTGGTTTTAATTTTGATCTAAGTTGTATCCAAAGCATGATCAGGCTGACCAAAAGTGACTACACCATCAGAAGATCAATACAGCAAGCTGAACTCCCCAAGGGAACTTCAAATACAGAATTATTAAACAAAGAATGCAGGAGTTCAGTGAGCAGAAGTACTGTCAAAGAGAAGGCTGTCTTGTAGTGTCTCAGAGGATGAGTAGCACTTCCTGAATCTCCTCTCAGAAAAAGGAATCAAGGCCAGACATGCTTGGCGTGGGTTCATAAATCCCAGCATTCTTGTTTACTGATGAATCCAAGTGTGAGATGTATGGCAGTAACAGCAGGATGTGTGTGAGGAGAAAAACAGAAAATGTTTCTGTTTCTGTTTTCAGAAACAGAAAGTGATACTGCAGTGTATCGTTCTACAGTGAAATGTGGTGACAATATTCAGGTCTGGGGATGTTCTGCCTGCTGTGGAGTGGGACACCTGTATCACACTGAATACACCCTGGCCAAGGAGAAGCACCATTGTCCAGATATAGAAACAATTATGTAAAGGCATGTGCAGAAAACATTTGGTGCTGCTACCTTGAGTATTGATGTGGTACAGGACATCCTTGTAGCCCGGAGTAGAGAAGCTGGAGTGGTAAACACGGCAGGTGTAGACAGCTCTCTCGTCCTCTCTCGCCATGACCATCTGGATCTTACTCCACATGCTGTAGAGGCGGTTGTGATCAGAGAAAGGTCCAAAGTGTGTGACAGTGCGGACCTGCTCCCTGTCATTCCTGGACCACTCCAGGTCCACGTCCTGGGGATAAAAGTTCTCTACCCGACAGCAGAGAACCAGCAGCCTCTCCACTTTGGGGATCTGAGGGATGCTGGAGATCTGGAGAAAAGACGGCTCCACTGGAGGTGTGTGATGTGTGGAGAGAGGAGAGGGCAGTGGTATTAAATCATGTTAGACTCATTCACTGCAGGTAATAATAACATATTCTGTCACATGTCCCATCAGCTGAAAATATCACCACTGAATCATTTCAGGTTAAGGTCTGCAGTGTAGTGCAATGTAAAGATAATACAACTAGTAAAAGGGTGATCTTAGTGTTTCTGCAATTTCACATATAATCTCATTGATTGAAACAAATACAGAGACCTAGTACTCTAATCATTATTCAGTATAATATAGATAAACTGAGGTATTTGTGGGTCTTAAATATGAATATACACTCACGTACAACACTTATGCTGACATGATCTTAACTAAGTGAACTTGCCTCAGTAATATATCTTTCATCGTGTATTTACATATACACATACTTTGCCTTCAGAGCTGTCCAGGCAGAGTGTCTTTAAAGTGGCTGTTATCAATATTTGTATTAGAACAATGTATCAAACCACAATGTGAAAATAAAGAGACAAGGTTTTCCTAGTAGTGATGAACCTACAGAGAATCGCCTGAATGTGAAGCTCCCCTTGGTTCGTGGAGTTTTATAATGAGTTTCAGCTCACTGTTGGCCTGTTCGTCCCACAAATGTACACACACAACTCTCATGGTGTCATTTTCATAAATAAAAAACTCAATGTACACAACCTGCTCAGCATGAAACAATGAACAGATAGAGCAAGCATTTAGCAGCCAAAGGAAATATATTTCCCTCAGGAGTCAGCAGAGGCCAAAAACAAAGCTAAAAGAGAGTGAAAGTTGGACTTTTCATCTGGTGGGCAGAAACACAGCAACAGATGAATGCTAATGTTGCCCCCACTTCTAAGGATTCTTAATCGCTTGTTCCTTGAGGTATCTGAGTCCTGAGATGTGAAAGAAAGGCTGAATTGATTTGTAGAGACCAGTTTATACCTGAGCGGTTTATGTGGCCACGATGACTTTTGAACAAAAGAAAAGTGTTTAAAAAAACATTGTTGCACAGTTCAGCTCAGGCTTTTTCACATTATCAAATCTGGGCCTTTTTGAGAAATGTTTGGTACCCCGAATTTAGTAAAACATTTGGGCTGACTAAGAATCCAAGTGTAATGGGTCACCAAAAATCACAAGGAATCCTTCTGTAAAGGTCATGAATATTCTCAGCAAATCGAATTCAACCAAAGTCATAATCACATCAAATCTGAAGGTGGCACTAGACAAAAGACCAGAGGGTAATCAAAATCATGAGGAATCATCCTCTTGAGACCATCAATGTCTATAACACATTTAGGAGCAATCTGGCTGTGAAATATCTCACTCTGGACCAAACTGCAGGACAGTAGGACAGACTGAGCAGCACCAGACATAAATATGATGCTCGCTCACCTTTTACCCGGACTGTAGTCTCTCTGCTGAAGCTCTTGCCCCTGCAGGTGACCACACACTGGTATTTGGTCAGGTCTTCAGTGACAGTCAGACACACAGTCAGGACAGACGTGTGGTGTCTGCCATCTGACTGGAGAGAAGCTTGTCCACTCAGATCCTCATTGACCAACAGAGAGAAAGAGTCTGACTGGGCACTTGACTCTGCACTGCCTCCTAATCTGAACCATTTCACCTCAAGCTCCCTCTGTGTTGCTCCTTTGATGGTGCACTTTAGGTTGGATGACGCATGAGCATATATGATGCTGGGTTGGCTGATTTCAGAAACACTTGGTGGAGCTGTGTAGAGAGATAGAAAGACATGTTGTTGCACAATTAAGACAATAACAATTCAATTGTCTCTCTTCCTTCTGATGAGTCAAACTTGAGTTATACATTACACAGATTACAACTTTCACAATCAACAGATATTTACCAAATTTGTTCAGTTGGGTATTTAGTAAATGGATCACCACCATCATCAAAACAAAGGAGGGATATCTTGGAAGAAGTCTATCCCTCCAGTAGAGTTCAACGCTAAAGCTTTTCTGGAGACTCATGGCAAAACAACACCTCACCTCATTCTGCAGAGCATGAGTTAAAAGTACAAGATTTCTCTCAGAAATAGAGTTAAGAATTAAACTTTTATAAAATTGATATAGTCAACCACTTACAGCACTAAGGGCAGTGTGTGTTATATTTTTGCACATGCAGAATGATGCAGGAGAATGCAGCTGACACCATTATGTCTTCATCAGATCAAAATGGATATAAGGCAAGAGCATACACTGTCAGCCTAGAATGAATGTTCAAAAGGAGTTAATTGTAAGCCTACCATTTTCTTAACAATTGTACACAATGATGAGATTTTGGTTTGTTTGCACTGAAAGCCTGCATGAAAATAAACTATGCAGATTTAAATTATTTTTTAAAAATTGCTTTGCAAATGTTTTATAAAGAAAGAAATGCAATGTGCTTGTTAAGTTAGGACGAGGTGTTCTGGTGGCAAAACTGAATCGGGCATACACATCATTTTGTTTCCAACAAAAAGATGGGATCTGAAGAGAATAATAGGCTGAAAAAAGCTCTCTGGGTCTGTTTCATCTCTGAATCAGTTACAGTCAGCTGCGATGCTGGTGGTCTTTGTTGCAGCCAGAACCAACCCTACCAGTGATTGTGTGTTATGCTGTACACCTCCACATCAGTCCAGCAAGGCGAGGAGCCAAACCACTGGTGGTCAGCAGCACTTTTAGGTGAATGTACTGAGAAACATTACACCTCTACTGCTGCTATTGGTACAACTGCTTGTACTACTGTACTATCAATAATACCTGTGGAAAATACTAATTTAATATATATTAATATAAAGAAAGTTCATTAAATTGTCATATTACAGTTAATTCTTAAGGTCTTTCCATAGTATCATCACATCCACACTGAGCTGTTGTAGATTTTAAAGGATAATCTAAATATGTTAGTCTAACTGTAATAATAGTAATTTTAATATTAACTTAATTTCACTTTAAAAAAAATAGATGTATACCCTTTGTTTGAAAAGAAAAAGACATACCTTTACAGAATTGACTGTAGAGAAGCAAAGTTCCTCCAGTAATAGTGGTGACCAGCAGCAAACTAATGACACTGGTGACAGCTACCAGTGTGACAGTACTTGGGGGCTGGGTTGGAGCTGCAGGGGAAAGGATTTGAGAGATATATGTAACACATATAGTAAATATGCAATATAGTATGATTCAGAGTTTAAAGAAAAAAAATAAGTAAAGTGCCACCTTGAACAGTTAGTGTAACAGATCTGTTGTATGTCTGGCTGTAGGTCTGGTGTTCCACCTGGCAGATGATGCATATCTCTCCATATTTCACTGCTGAGGAGTGCAGCGTTATGCCACTGCGAAGACTGTACGTGCCATCTGGATTGTGAATGGCCATTTCAGTGCAGATACGGGAGAGATGGCCCGCACCTGCGTGGACAGTGTGAGAGCCATTTTGGATGTGCCAGCTAACAGTCAGCTTCTCTGGATAGAAACCTGTGATGTCACACTGTATCGTCTTCTCCTCCCCCTCCGTCACTGCTGCCTTTTCTGGGAGCGTCACTGAAGGCCGAGCTGGGGAGAGATCAACAACAGTACATTTATATGTTTGTTTGTTTTGAGGGTATTGTTCCCTGAATATGTATTCATGCACCAACACACATCACACAATGTAAATAACTATACTGTTCTTTGTGAGATAAAACTGGCAACTACTCAACTTTGGTGGACATACTGTAATGGAGCATTAATCAGGTAAAGAGACAGATATTTCCTCATATATCTGGGCTTGATGGATTCCAACACAGTGTGAGGGAAATTTCCTCCTTATTGAGTAAGAAAGTTGCTAATTATCTCAAGAATTAGAAACTCGGCATGATGAATCAGATCTCTTCAATACATGCAGCATGGAGAGAAGACCCACAGTGTTCTCTGCTGTCTTTCACAATGTTTCCCAGGGGAAGTTACATTTGGTCTTTGTTATTCATCTAAATAGTGACACCTAGACCTAAGTTAACCATACACTCCTTTCTCACTCATCTTTCTTCTTTTCTTCTGGATTTAACATTTGTTAATTTCCCCCACAACAGAAGGAGAGTGAATATTAGATTTGCATTCACGAGGTAAACAGAAACACAACTCTGTGTGTCAATAAGCAACATTTCCTAATACATTATCCATAGAAACTTTACATGGTGAGAATATGTCAGTATTGAATTTAAAATCTTGCAATACTTCTGAATCAATGCCACACTCATGTCTGTATAGCAAATATGAAGCTACTCCAGTTTCTATATCAGAAGGGTGACGTGCAACTAAAATGAAAAATGAATAAAAAAGAAGAAGACTATAGGAGCAAAATGAACTGACTGTGTAATTAGAGAAGGCAGTATGGATCATTCAGTGTCATCGTGCAGCTAATAAATTCTGTATGAACTTTCTCAGTGATAATATTGAATTCACTGAAAGACAGTTGTATTTTTGTATTTTGTAAGCTGTTTTGGGAAATTCTTTCTAAACGTCTGACAGTATAATGTATATTAAATTCAAAGTGTGTGGCACCAATCAGAGGAGAAGGAGACAGAGGAATACCCAGCACTTCCAGGGAAGTGGTCTCTGTGTAGACCACAGGTGTGATGATTCTGCAGGTGTACAGCCCTTCATCTCCCACAGTCACATTCTGGAGCTGCAGGGATGCATCGCTTTCCAGCAGTCCCCTTTGATCCACCACAGAGCCCTCTCTGTTCACATGCACTCTACCATCCTCGATAGTGTACACAATGCTCTTCTCTGCATGCTTATTCACCATGTTCCACTCGATGGTGAGAGCGCTCCACTCCACCAGCTTGTAGGGTTTGTCAGGCCGGCAGCTGAGAGTCACGTCTGTGCCCACCAACACACTCAGCTTCCTTGTCCTGTCATGGGAGGAACCTGGAAACAGAATGGATTACCTGGAGTGCACGAGAGTGAAGACAAGTTTGCAAAAGACAAGACAAGAGCTTTCTGTTAAATGTGATATTTATACAATAAAAAACAAAGCTTGCCATTACCTCTACAGTACAAAATAATAACCATGACTTTGAGTATGATTTTCATATTTTGTCGGTGCGCCATTGACTCAAATATCACGCTGTCGGAACATGATGAAGTGAAAGCAAACACACCAGTTTCAGGCCAGTGCGTTTAAAGTTCAAACCGATTTCCTATACGGAGAGACACATGGTGGTTGTGTCACCTGCAGACTAGGGCTTGGCTGGTAAATATTCACCTGGCTGTTCATTCCTTGCTAATCATATTGTGCTGTTCAAATGCACCTCCTCCTCGACTTTGACCTGTGGTGTATATTCAATTATTTGTTTACGCACTATTGTCACCAAGATCATCTACATTTACCATAGCTGCTGAATACTGTGAATCACACTCATCTCATGCTGATTTTTATGTGGCCAACTGACAATCAAAGGAACAGCCTTCCATTTACAACCAAATATAACCTTCTGTTAAACAGGTGAACTTTTACACACCTGGAGCCAGCCGTGATTTAAAAAGGAAAGAGGTGCTCATGAGGGAGACTAAGGACTATGTATTTTGCATTAGGTCGATTTTTTTTTCAGACATCAATTGAGACAAGCAACAGTGTGTCCATGCTGAGCTGAGGTACAGGGATAGTAACACACAGTGTGTATTTTGGTCTAAAAAGATTGTGACTTTGGAAGATGCTACCTCAGACTAATATAGCCTTGCATTAGCATCACATAAACCCTGCATCAATTCCATTGTGAAAGGATTAGGAAAGGATGTCAGTCAGTGTGAACAGGAGGAGTGATTACAGCAAGAAACAACAGTCCCAACCTTCATATGGGCACCTGACTATTGATGAGTGTTCGGAAAATTAAAGAACAAACTCAGGAACACCACCTGAAGAGTAGGTTGTTTATTCTCGCTGTGAGGGAATGAGTCACACACAGAGAGTCTGCAGTGCAAGTGTTGTTCAAGGACACAGAATTCACAGGAGGTTCTTATCATGCCAGATAGGCGAGAGCTTGCATTCTCCCTGGCAAATACCTCATTCATAGTGGAGACAGTTCTTTGTTTATCATACAGACTAGAAGACAAGTCAGATGACCTTCAGGGGAGAAGATGATGCCCTGTCCTTCGTTATTCACAGCCTCTGTTGCCATAAAACAATTGTACAAACTGTTAAACATATCATGTAAACATATCACATTGACATATCACAGGGTCATGAACATATAGGATAAGTCTGAAGATTACAGGCATAAAAGATAAGAATTTCTCCAACATTAAGATAAAAATATGTACCGATCCTTTAACAACCTCTTGAGGGGAATTTCACCAATTTACACTTGAAGTTTACCAGACAAAAGGACTACATAAGCCTAAACACTTCAGACTTGAGAAGTAAATTGTCTTTCATATAGTTTATTCTTTGCAAAGAAGGTCACTCAGTCATACAGAATGCAAGTAGCAGTCTGCAGGAGTGTGACAAACACAAGATGGAACAGACCCTTTCTTAAAGCACTGAACAAGAAAACTTGTAGTTAACACTTCCTCTGTCAAGAAGGAAAAAGGTTGCATTAAGCTGGCATAGGCATTGCACTTAAGGTGATCTTACACAGGGAAGTGAAAAGTGCAAAAGGTTATAAGGGGGAATACAGAATTGCAAAAGATAACATGAGGGTCAGACTAATACAATTTCAAACAACAAACAAATACAAATATTTTTCCATTACAGAAGCAAGCTTTCCAAAGTTTGACAAATAAAAGTATACGCTTATTTATTTTCTTGTAGAGAAGCTAGATGATGAGATTGACGCCACTCTCTTGTCTGTATGGTATAGCTAGGTATGTATAAAGCTATAGGCAGCAGCCCATTAGCTCAGAGACTGGAAATGGGGTGAAACAACTAGCCTGACTCGGTCGAAGTTAAAAAAAAAAAAAAAAAAAAAGAAATCCACCTACCAGCACCTCTGAAATATATATCTTGTTTGTGTCTGTACCAATACCAAAGCATGAAAAGGTGGTTTTACAGGTTCCAGACTATTCCTTGGCTCCACTGGTTGCCTAGCAACCTCACAATGATGACAAGACTTCATGAGAGTGGTATCAATCTTCTGACTATACACTGCAAGAAAGCAAAGAAGTCTATAACTCCATGTCAAACTGTTCCTTTAACAGATGCTGCTGAATATCTGCTACATATTTCAACTAAATTTACCTGAAACATCTAAGCAATTATTCCCCATCAGTTCTGAAAGCATGATGGTTTTTGTGACCACAAGCGTGACATGCTTCAAAGTAATGCAGCACTTTTTAATTCATTCAGTGTGGAAACCTGAGGATGTCCTGCAGTCTCCCCGTCTGGTTTCAATACAATATCAAACCCCAGTACAAGTGTAAATACACACCAGTTAAGCTGCAGTGCAAGCTTCCAACTATGATTTAGGCAGATAACTCAAAGTTAGTGCATATATTATATTTATATCAGTCTCTGACAGCTGATCGACAGTATGTATTTGCCAGTGTGTGTACAAGAGACGCTCTTGATGCTGTGTTCCATAGATCTGTGATCTGATTTGTGCTGATTCGCAAAACAAATCAAATGCATATGAGCTACGCAACGTTCATGCAGTATAGGGAGGTGAACAGGTAACATGTGCCAGACAGTGCTAAATTGGCAATTTTCAGGTTAAAGTGTCTAAGGAACAAAGGTCAGACAAGACAGCATGACTTCATATAACCATTATTTCAACAACAGAAACAATGGTAATGTGAACCTTTCACTTATGAACCAAATTCAGCCTGGTTTCCCTGACATCTTTTGACTTAACTTTAATTTCTCTCTTTCGTGAGGTGAGGCAACACGCACGTACGTCTGTAGATTCTTAGTATATAGTACCCGAATGTCTGCAATAATGGATGTTAAGGAAGCTACTGTGTATCCTACTGATGAGAACATAAACTGACTTTGTATGTAACATTTTTGTATGTGTGCACCACTGTCATTACAAAGTCCATCTTTATTATTTATTTAAAAACTCTTTATTTGACAATAGTTTACTTTACATACAACAGTCTTTATTACAAAATAACAGCTTTGTAATTATAACATGTTTTAGAAACATCATTTCCAGAGAGGTTTATCCCTGTACACAGAATGGACCATCATCCCACCATTGACCTCTTCCTCCCCCTCAGTCGAATCTCATCAAGCTTCTTAATGACCGCTGACGACTTCTTTGATGATGCTGTGTAGCTTTTCAGCAGCTTCTCAAACAGTGCCTCTGTGTTGGGGTGAGTACTGAGGAAGGCCTTCTCCAGCACATACAAGTCCACCCCTTTATCTTCCGGCAGAGCAGAGATGTAACTCAGGCCAAAGTCGATGAGGACCAGGTCTCCGGACTCCCCGTTCTCCATGCCACATCTCAGCAGCATGTTGGAGGTGGTCAGATCTCCATGGATGACGTCCTCATCATGCATTTTGGCCAGGATCTGGCCCATCCTCTCCACCAGCTGCTCCAGCTTCGGCTCCTTACAAGAGTCAGACCGTTGAGTGGATGCAATGTAGTCATGCACAGTAGAGGAGCCCACGATTTCCTCCAAGAAAATACAGTGGGACGTGTAGTCCACAAAATACACGACAGGGGCAGATATGCCTGAGAAGAGAAATTGAAGAGGAGTGAAATTCACCAAACTGTATGTTGGTACGATACAAAAACAACTGATTTAAACTGTAAGTCTAGTATTGAAGTCAGTAGTATTAAATTATATTTTTCTTATACTAAACAAATCTCAAGAAAAGACCAAAACCAACAATGTGTTTGCTCATCTCTAAATGCAGATTGACTGACATCCTACTGTGTTTGTGGCTCTTAGCCTGACGAACATTAGTTCCTCATGAAGATAGAAATGTTTTAAGAGGTCACAGCTCACAAATATTTACTTTGAATTTTAGAATGACTCAGTCATTTCCAAAAAGACCTGGGGCCCGTTGCACAAAAGTAGGATTAAGACATCCGGGATAAGTGACTGAGCCGAGTTCAACGAATCCAAAACAAGAGCGTCCAGGCTTAATTGGTTGCACAAAGACCAAGCCAGGATGAGCAGACACGGATTCAACAAGCCAGGTGAAAGCAATCCTGGATAAGTGCGCGCACGCGGCTTCCTCAGATAGACCCCGTCCATCGATCACAGAGTCACTGATTCACCATGGCAACGAGAGCGGCGTCCTTTTCCCGTCGGAAGCAGAAATCCTCATGGAGGCTTACGAGGAGGTAAAGGAGCAAAGAAAAAAAGAAAGGCAACATCGCGACAGTTATAAAACAAAGAGAGAAAGCGTGGCAAAGTATTTGAATACGTCAATATATTTACGTATTCAGGCGCATTCAGGCACTATAGTGCACAAATACACACACACTGCCCCGCTGAAACCATCACATTTACAATCCAAATAGTTCATTAACATCTCCGAAAACGTAGTTGTACTCTGATTATGAATCAGTTTAAATTGTAAGTAAAACTGACTGCAGATGTGATGAAACTGTGTCAGTGTAACTCCAGACTGTAAAACTCTTTGATAAATAAATGAACTCACTGATTTAATTGAATTTCCCTTTGGGATAAATAAAGTTCCTCTTATCTTATCTTATGTTTGCTCCTCACGCTCCATGCTCCTCTGCTATTTCATCATATATATATATATATATATAAATTTGTGTATATATATATATATATAAATTTGTATATATATATATAAATTTGTGTGTATATATATATATATATATATGATCAATCATATAATGTTTTGGCTCTGTGCTTTCTATCTTGTAGAGTCATTGTATGACCTCAGTTTTGAAAGGAGCTGATGGTTTACCTGCTTTGATTTATCCTTATTCAATAAAGTGTATGCTCTATAATGTGTATTTATATTTATATGGGAGGTGTATATTATATATAGTGTATGGGAAACTGTAAATTATCTAATGATTGCAACATCATCTAAATCATCAATTAAAATAAGATAAATCTTCATTTGTCCCACAGTAGGGAAAATCACAATATACAGCAGCAAAGGGGACAGAAGCAGTTAAATAGTAAAAAAAAAAATTAAAACAGGCTAAAAAGACGATATTAACAAATTTACACTAGAAATTCACACAAAACTTGGATTAACCCTCCCATTATCCTTGGGTTCAGTTTGACCCCAATCAATGTTTATCATTCAAAAAATAATTGTTGCCTTTTTTTGTTTGACTTCATATTTCATGACTTTTCCTAATTTGATTGGCACAATTGATTAAGCATAAAATTATCATGATATTTTTTTTAATGTGCTGAACACATATTGCACGCATTAGTCTTCCTCTGGGGTCAATTTGACCCCAAGCTGTTTTAGCTGTGCAAAACTTGTCTGTCTGTGTGTGACCCATCTGTGACTATTCTATCTATTCTCTCACCATAGTATGGTCCCTTTCCCCACTTCAACAGCAGGGTAGACTTAGCGCTGCTAATATTATCAAAATGGTTCAAGTCCCCAGCAGATATGCAGTCAGCCATGTTGAAGACATCAAGTCATCATTTGAGCACCATCAGTTGAAAATATTGTTCTTGGAATGACAAATTTAGAGGGGACGCGTTTGTATGGGGACAGCTGGAAAGACTTGGATGTATTTGACTTGAAAGCCTACATTGGCTTGCTCATGTTGGCAGGAGTTTCCAAATCTAAAGGTGAAGCAACAGCAATACAAAAACAACAAAACAGCAAATAAGTAAGTAAACATGTTTATAAGAGGAATCATGAATGTGCACCCCAAATTAGAAAAGATTTGGATGAAAGATTTTACACTAACTCTAAAACTGAAAGTTTGACCTGATGGTGGCGCTGCAGGAAACGTCATATCATCACCCAAACCAACAGGGTTCATACTCTTGTGGTCACTAAGGTTGTCAGTAAATTTGAGAAGATTTGGAAGAAAACTTTTCAAGATAAATTAATTCCAATTTTGGCCTGTTTGTCCCGATGGTGGCGCTAGAGGAAAGGTCAAGATTTCATTGTCAAGGGGTTATTTATGTTTTCAACAAATACATAAAGTGGCTGACACAAAAAAAAGGTCAAGAATAATCTGCAAATAATTTTTTTGGAGGGAAATATCCATGGGGTTAAATTGACCCCAAGGGTGAAAAGTGTTAGTAATATTTTAGGACAATAGGAGGGTTAAATATGAGATATGAAATATTACATCCTGAATGCAAAAATATTGCACCTTGAATAGAATGAAATTAAATATAAAATACTAAATTTAAAAATCTACAATGATTGAAATTAATGATCACAAATGTTTAAATAATGACAGTGGGTGTAGCTGAATGTCATAACAATGTGTAGTGGGCAGTGGAATAACTATTGGTTTCTGTTTGTGGTGACTGCTGACTGAGATAAGGGATGAGATTAAATAGATCCTGGAACTTAGCCTGGTCTGGAGCAGGCTAACTCCACAGAATAAATCTCCATGGCAACTTATACCATAACATATCCCACTTTCCCCTATCCTGCTTTTGTGCAACCGGATCATGGATAAGTTGAGCCAGGATAACCAAGATATCCCGGCTTAATCCCTTATCCTAGTTTTGTGCAACAGGCCCCTGGCCACTGTAGATGTTTGTTTTTGTTAAAGTTTCTCAAACATTAGGAAAAATGCAAAGTGCTGGCATTTGTTGGGGAGTGTTTTCAGCAGTACATTTATACACACTTGGTACTCTAGTGAGTATTTTGGGCAGCAAGACAGTGTATGTGGGGCTGACTCTAGATTCTCAAATGTGAGGATCTGCTGCTTTTCTTTGGTTTATGCCATTGTAGATTGAAAATCTGCTGTTATGACAAATCAGGACATTATAACCCTTTATCAGGCTAGGGTAATTTCTGCACAATTTACACAAGTTAAAAATTGTGAAAAAATTTACAACACAAATTAAGTTTTGTTATATCCTCCACTAACACTCTAAGGTTGAATTTTTGAATTTCAACGTATTTCAATGAGTGTTAAAGACGTCACATTGTGCTTTGGGAATTTCTGGCCCGCATTTTTCAATATTTTGACATTTTATAAACTAAAAATGAATGGATTAATAGGAAATTACTTGCAGCTTAATCAATGAGGAAGAAAATATTAGCCCAACTGGTAGACTTCAACATGCTGTGTTGTAACACAATTTAACAGAATTAACTAGTAATCGTAATAATAATAATGAATCAAAAAGTTGGGGGGAAAAAAGTTCATGGTTCGTTTTATAAGCGGATCCTTGCTGCCATCTTGTGGCGGTAGTTTTTGATACAGTCTAAGTTTGAGTTCTTTTCTCAGGAGCTGTCAGCAACAGAGCTACTTGGTGCTCTGAGTTGTTCTCCTACATGACACCTCCCGGCCTCCGTTGTTTAATACAGTCTGTGTTCAACCCATCACACACTAATGTCGCAGTGTCTTGACAGTATCTGCGGCTCCAGTACGCAGTGAAAACTCCTCTGATGATCAGGCTAGTTGGGGCTATGTTAGCTCAGAAGCAGCGGTTGTCGGCGGCTGTCAGACTTGCCTGCTCTCCGGCAGCGCAGCACGGAGCGGACCTCCTGCACCGTCCGCCGGTGTGTCAGCTTCTCGTCCAGCACCGGGTGTCTATAGCGTTTCGGGAACCTTTCCTTAATGATAGTCGGCTTCCCCAGAAACTCTGCCCGGTACACCCGAGCTTCTGCTCCTTGTTGTATTAACTCAGCTTTAGAGAGGAACTCCGAAACCGCCACGCTATTCTCCTCAGCCATGTTCCATCTTCCTCTACTGTTTCCTGTCCTACTGCTTCCGTTTCCGTTTTCACTGCTCTGCTTTCTACAGGCTGCCACCTAGCGGCCATTGCTAACAAACAGACATTAGAAGGAACTTAACCATCCCTAAATCTATGCACACACATAAACGAATGCATCCCCCATTTAATACCCTAATTTAATGCATATGCATTTAAGCCTTAAATAACATCCTGTACAGTTGTCAGGAGCAAGCCGAGGTCTAGAACATAGGAGATAGCAGTTAGTTGGTAAGTGTTTTTGAAACTTTGGTTTTGAGTTTGATTAGGATTTGTTGTCCGGTAGTTGTCAGACTTTGCTGGTACAGAGCATAGACTGTATAAAATATGGACGTAGTGTCCGTGACGTCACCCATAGGTTTCTGAAGAGCAAAAATGAAGCAAATCGTAGTGCGTAGCCATCTTGGTAGCCTACCTCCAGTTACTCCAAATATGGACAAAGAGGTGGACGAGGGCGGAGCTGAGGCGGGTCGAATGAACGCTATTGCCTGAAAAAAGCCGCTGGGAAAAGCCGCTTTATTCGAAATAATCAAACTAGCTACACCTAACCAGCTAGGTTAAATGCTAAATATCGTTGCTAGCCGGCTAACCCCACGACGATCTCTTTCCCAAACTCAGTGACTAGAATTAGCCGGGGTGACGCCGTTTAGACCATCAGTGGCTAGTTGTCAATCAAAGTGGCGCCACTTAGATTGACAGCTATGAAATGTGCATAATTATGTATGCTGTATATTTTAAACGACCGCCTTGGCTCTGTACCCAAGCGGCAACCTCCGCCGCTGAAAAATGAAGCCAATGCGGAAGTGCAAAAAAGCTGCAATTCCTCGAATAACCGCTAGAGCAGGCTGCAGAAGGGAGTCAATTACATTTCAGCCCCATGTTAAAATGTCCGATTTTACGACAGAAAAAAAAAGCATATATACAGCCTGGTTCAAAACATGGCTCTAGTCTCATAAGCTGTTTTTCTACTCCATGACAACTCTAGGGGGAGGGGGGGGGGATTTTTTATAAGGCGTTCGTTTAAAATATACAGCATACATAATTATGCACAATTCATAGCTGTCAATCTAAGTGGCGCCACTTTGATTGACAACTAGCCACTGATGGTCTAAACGGCGTCACCCCGGCTAATTCTAGTCACTGAGTTTGGGAAAGAGATCGTCGTGGGGTTAGCCGGCTAGCAACGATATTTAGCATTTAACCTAGCTGGTTAGGTGTAGCTAGTTTGATTATTTCGAATAAAGCGGCTTTTCCCAGCGGCTTTTTTCAGGCAATAGCGTTCATTCGACCCGCCTCAGCTCCGCCCTCGTCCACCTCTTTGTCCATATTTGGAGTAACTGGAGGTAGGCTACCAAGATGGCTACGCACTACGATTTGCTTCATTTTTGCTCTTCAGAAACCTATGGGTGACGTCACGGACACTACGTCCATATTTTATACAGTCTATGGTACAGAGACCTGGCTGAAAATGGGCAGGGCAGGCTTTTCACTAAAAGCCTTTAAAAGAGAGATAAAAACAACAACAACAAAAAACACTTGGCTGTAAACATGTTTATTTCTGTTGTAAAGTTGGACATTTTAATATGGGAGTCTCTAGTGATTGCCCATTTTTGGACCCAACCACAAGTGAGCATTTGAGGAACTGCCGTATTTGGCACTTCCACATTGGCTTCATTTTTCAACCCCAGAGGTTGCTGTTTGGCTGTAATTTAGAAACAACATGGACACTACAACAATGAGTTGTATTTGAGCTTTTCAAAATAATTTAGGATATAGGATACAAAATGAGACCATGCAAGAAATTACATGTGAGCAAGCAATTCATATGCATTACGTAAACTAACGAAAAGTTTCTTATCATTAACCAAACATTTACTTTCATCCACAATGTTCATCTGACATATCAAGATGACATGCATAACAACAGTCAATGACATATTAGGACACGATGCAAAATGAGTGGAAGTTTAACAAGGTATACAAACGTACAGTTTAAAGTTAAATTGGCAATTGGGGCAACTGACAAAGACAATCTGATTGCCAAAATAGTTTTTAAACAGCTGAAGTACCGTTCAAAGTTGAACAGACAAATTTTCAATTGACATAGACAGATTGAATTTGACAAAGCTTTGGCACAAATGGAATCCTGTATATCTCTTTAGTCAGAGTACCAAAACTTTTGCTGACTTTCCAAGTTGTTGTTCCGAAGATTAAATTGACTTTATAATTTTGCACAGCATTGTATTGTTTGCACAACAGTTATGTTTAAACCTCCAGCAGCTTATGTTGACATTAAGATAATAACTATTTGATTTATTCTTAGTTACTCTGAAAGAGTTTTTAACTTTGCACTCTCTCAGTAATGATTTGCATTTGCAGTTTTCCCAGTAGGGAACTTATTTTTCTGATTATGCTGAGCTAGTATGTAAACGAGCTGTTTGACCTAGATCCAATAGTGACGTCAAAGCCCTTTATTGGCCAGATGCTCACGCCACGCCCCCTAGTCTGCAGGCCACAGCCGGACCCCCTCTCTCCCTCTGGGACGTCCCTGCGGGGAAAGTTGGAGAGTTGTCGACCTCTGGTGTCAAAACTCCGCCAAGAAGTATCTCCTCTTGCAACCTGACACTGCTGCCACGTAGCTCCGACTTCCTGAAGGGCCACAACTTTTCCAGGAGCATCTCTGGATATGTTCCCCAGTTCTCCAAGCCGAACACAGAGACGTTCACAGCTCGTATCAATGTTTCAGCCACAGCGGTGGAGCAGCCCAATGCCTCTGTTAACATACAGTCTATGGTTAACACCAGCTTCTGTACGATCCTGGACGGACAGACGCTCTGAGTCGGTGAATAACGGCCACAACACGAACAATTACTTGGTTCTGTGAACTGGCTCCAAGAAGCGAAGAAGAAGATGGGAACTAGTGAGTCTGTTTTACTTTTAAACAAAAGCTGTAACTATATATGTATGATGTAACTAAACTTTTACTCGAGTACTGTGCATACTTTGATTACTTTCATTTTATGCCACTTGTACTCCACAACAGAGAGAAATATACTTCTTAGTGCACTGCAGGAAAAGACCTGACCACAGTCACTAGTCATTTTGAAAAATCTGATGAAAATGATGCATTGCTATGTTGAACTGTCCAACACTTAAGTAGTTCAGAACCTGACCTACCACAACATTGCAAACTAATATGTGTGTTTCACTATTTTCTGAGATTTTCTATTTTCTTATACATATTACAACACATTACTTGGAAAAAAATAATTAACAGATGAATCTATAATGAAACAATCATTTGTAGCCGCCTTGAAGCAAACTTGAAGCTTTTGATGGAATGTGATTATTTTAAGTAGTGTTGCTTCACTGTAATCAATGTCAATGTAAATGATCCTTTAACATCACACATCAGTAACTCATATTCAATTGTCTTCTCATAGACATGAGCAGGACTCAGTCAAACAATGAAACATCTGGATCCCAGACCATGCTGTTATTATTATTATTAATAATAATGATAATAATAATGATAATAATAATAATAATAATAATAATAATAATAATAATAATAAAAAAGCTTAAAAGTGTAATAAAACAGGTGAAATAAATAATGAGAAATGTTAAAATGCAAAATAGACATAATGAAAAGAAAATAATGCATGGGAACACATAAGAAGCCAAGACTGTAAAATGTTCAAAGTTGACAAAAAAAATTCACAATAAAGTCCACTTACTTTCTTGTTCTGTGGCTTTTGACCCACAGTCTTCCTAAGCAAATGATGTTTGCTCAGTTGACATAGAACTGTACGTGTTTAAACTTTCCATTTTTCTGAGCTCTTTCAGGACTTCATCATGTTGACTTAAACTTTGAATGAACAAACTGTTGATTAAACAATTGAATAAACAGTGAGGCTTTCAGAGAGAAAAGTGGCCCTGATCTGCACAGGAAGTTCAGCCTGACAGCAAAAATATGATCACCTTTGTGGCTTTCAGGGACCGCAACAGATGTCACACAGTGCAGTTAAGTGTTCATGAGGAGTACCTCTCAGCTTGTAATGACAGTCATATCATTGTTTTGTGGCTGTGCAGACAGTTTTCATCACAACTATTAATTTGTAACATGAGGCCTGTGTTGCAGTCTTGGAGTGTGGAGGTTTAAAGACATAGGTATTTATCAGGTAGTGACGTGCTTGATGACACTATTGAGTGGTATTATGGGTAATGTATGATCCAGCTTTTTTGGAGCCTGATCCTCCTTGGGACTGAAGGTCAGGATATCTCAGCCTCTGCTGCTTTGATTTTGACAGAGTTCTGAACTTTGTTGAAGTGCAGTGTCATTAAAGCTCTGAAAGTTTTCAAATATATTTTAAAGTTACTGCAGGAACACATGGATTGGTCAAATACATTGAAGTTTCTTTGTTCAAGATAAAATTGTCTGAATTTTGAACTATGATGCTAAAAGTCTAAGAGGAATCATTACATTGACAATCAATGGGAGCCATATATTGTTTTGCATTTTAAATACTCGAAGTGGGCTAAAATTCCAATAAGCGCAGTTAATACTGAATCACAAAATGAAAATGAGGACTGTCCTCTGGATTTTCCAAATGTGCTTTAACTCTCCCATCTCTCTCAGCTCATTTCTCTGGAGCAACAGTCCTTTTGAAATCCGAGCCGTCAAGCTGGTGCTTCGGTATCACACTGGTGTGGATTCCTCCTGTTGTTGTTTCAGATGCACACACCAAGTTCCCCACTGCTGTGTCACTATCATGAGATGGAATATTTGGCCTAAGCAAGCTAGCTGATTGCTACACAGCCGTGTGTTTTGTCGAGCCCACCTCAAGTGGACTCCCTAATGAAATCATGGCAATCAACAAGATGGTTGTCACGGCGACGGGGCTGCAACAGGCTCTTGTGGGCTCAGGACAGAAGACTCCCAGTGGGTGTCAGACCAGGAGAGCACCACAGGAACTGGACATTATATTATATTTTGCT
Source organism: Centropyge bicolor (assembly GCA_037975185.1). Lineage (NCBI taxonomy): Eukaryota > Metazoa > Chordata > Actinopteri > Pomacanthidae > Centropyge > Centropyge bicolor. Next base: position 2,529,271 of record JBBMOC010000063.1, on the reverse strand, counting down.
TATATTTCACAGATGATGTCTTCTAAGAAATCAATCCAGACCTGCACAGACTGACTGACATGTGCACATAACAGGACAGAAGCCATGGGTAAGTTTTTTGTAAATGAGTGATTTTCCATTGTATAGCAGTTATATAAAGAACATTACCCTGCAAAGTATTATTTTCACTCTGATGTAAAGTACGGCAGTGTGACCTGTCAATACAGATGTCTATACTTCAGTGTTGCAGCTGCTGAAAACTGACATTTTGTGCAAGTACATTCAGACCATCAAACTAAAAATCATGAAGGACTAAGGAACTGATCTAAGCTTCATTTTGCCACCTATGAGCAGAAGTCAGGGTAATCTTTGATGAGCACCCAGACTCAGGAGCTTTCATTTGCATTTCTGTCAATAGATGCTGCACATCAAAGAAACCCAGGTTACTGCGAGGAGCAGCTGCAGAACCGGTGCAGTTCTGATTGTGTATCAGTCATTTAGATAGTAGCTACAATATGATGCTAAGAAACAGACTGTGATGTATTTATTTGTCAAGTCTAATCTACAAATTTAAACATAATTGTGTAAAGGTAATTTATATCTGTACCTGAGTAAAAAATTGACTTCCATGAGATGAGGTAGATATTCCTGCTGATTATTTGTGTGAAGAAGAAAGTTTAAAATTTAAATCCCGATCAGTCTGTTCTGTTACATAGTTAGACACAGTTAGTCTTTCAGACAGGACAGAAATATTATCAGTTAATCTTATTGAAGCACAAAAAGTGAAAGTGTTCATTATACGCGATGCCCCCTCAGATATTGGATAGTTACTAGTAAGATAATTCTTTATTGATAAGATAATTCTTTACTAGTTCTTTAGTATTCTTTATTAGTGATGCATTAACACATAAATAGCATTCTGCATGGTGTTTGAGGTGGAGCAAACTGGCTTCTTTACATACCTGTTGCTTTACAATGACAGCCAGCCAGAGTTTTAATATGGTGAACGTGATATTTATTAATTAGATCTTGCATTTGGTGTGTTAGAAAATATAATATGAAATGCAGTTCATACAAATGTCACCATTTTAAAATGTTGTAAAAAACACAATTTAAAACCCTTGAGCTTTCCTAAAGGCTCTGGGAGTGTCATGGCACCCAATTTGGAACCCACAGCTCAAGCATGTGTGGCATCTTCTCTGGCTATGATAGCAAGTAAGACCTGCTATTGAGACCATAATGTTTTGAGGAGAAAAAAAAAAAGTTTGACCATTTATTTCTTTCTTTGAATGAATTGAATGTAGGCAGCGCCTGGTGGTCATTAGTGATACTGCATCTTATGGCACTTCTGCCCTGGCTGTAGCAGCAAAGTATTAATCCAGAGGTTCACAAAGTTTAACATTAAAATATGAATAGATAAATTCACCAAAGACATTAAGTTGGTGTGAATGTCATGTGTTAAGAGTGCTCCTCTCAAACCATCTGAATGTTTCTTTCCTTCTAGGCAGCGTTATCCTCCTGCTGGCAGCTGTGGTGTCCACTCTGGGCGGCCTGGTCTTCGGTTATGAACTGGCCATCATTTCGGGTGCTTTGCTGCAGCTCAAAGCAGAGTTCAGACTGTCGTGTGTCCAGCAGGAGGCTCTGGTCAGCTCTTTGTTGGTAGGAGCGCTGCTGGCGTCCATCACGGGCGGCTGCTTGATCGACCATCAGGGCCGCAGGAACTCCATCCTCCTCAGCAACGTCCTGATCCTGACCGGTAGTCTGGTCCTGCTCATCAGCTCCTACTGCGCCCTGGTGGTGGGCAGGATCATAGTGGGATTCGCCATGTGTGTATCCTCCATGTCCTGCTGCATCTTTGTGTCCGAGATGGTTGCTCCTGACCGCCGGGGCTTCCTGGTAACGCTGTATGAAGCAGGGATCACTGTGGGCATCATGGCAGCTTATGCCATAAACTACATCCTGTCTGATGCTAGGACAGGGTGGAAGTGGATGTTTGGACTAGCTGCAGTACCGACTTTGATTCAGCTGCTCTCTATCTGGTTTCTTCCATCCAGCACTAAGGAATCTTCAAGCCAAAGAGATGGTTTTCAAACTGAGAGAAACCTCATGAGCACCATCGAAAACCATGAAGCAGATGACACCAAAGTCAGCATAGAGAAAAAGAAAGTTAACAGCATGTACCTTTTCCAGCGTGAAGACAACATGAGGACTCGGACTGTGATTGGACTTGGTCTGGTCCTCTTTCAGCAGTTCACAGGCCAGCCAAATGTTCTCTTCTACGCCTCCACCATCTTCCACTCGGTGGGCTTTCAGAATAACGCCTCAGCAGTGCTGGCGTCTGTGTGCCTGGGGTTCGTTAAAGTGATTGCGACTCTGATCTCCATGGTGTTTTCTGACAGAGTGGGCAGGAGGCCTCTGCTCATTGGTGGATGCTCTGTCATGGCGCTGTGTCTGATAACCATTGGACTCCTCAGTGAACACTCTGTGGCGAATGCTAAGCAGTCTTGTAATTCTGAGGACTTCAACATGAACCGAACAGATCTACCTCATTTAACTGTTGGTAATAGGTCAGTTTTTGACAAGCCTCTTCATGAGAGACTCCTTAAAAACAACACAGACGGTGAAGATGTAGTACTTGATAAAGTTAGACAGAAACCCCTGGACACTCCTCTGGCGTCTTCTCCTAACGTCCATGGCACCGCTGTGAACTGGATCATTCTCGTGTGTATGATGGCTGTTGTCAGTGCGTACTCCGTTGGATTCGGACCAAGTGTGTATATTTACTCCTAATGGGTGTTATTATATTTAGATAGATACAACAACTTTTATTCTGAAGTGCTCATTTCAATCTAAACAAGGCAATGTGGAGGAAAATACAACCATGCTGTCAGCCTGAATGATAAGCATTTCGGAGCTGTTAGCATGCAAAGAGGCTCTGTGTGAAATAACACAATTAAATTAAGCATTTTTCTCTTTGACCAGTGACCTGGCTTCTCCTGAGTGAAATATTCCCAGCTGCCATCAGAGGAAGGGCCTTCGCATTCACCAGCTGTTTTAACTGGGCTGCCAACCTGTTGGTCACATTCACCTTCTTGAATTTTATCGGTGAGTTCCCTCACAAACCCGGTTCACAGCAGACATTCTGAGCTGGTCACAGTAGGAAAGGCGCAAGTGTAACCAATAATATGAATGTTCATTCCGCTTCATCAGCATTTCACAGTAAGCTATGAAGTCAGCAATAGTAATACCTGAGTCCTGAAACCTGAAAAAGCCACACACAGAGAATGATGTGTACTTTTCACTGATTGACCACTCAGAAAGTTTACTATGCTAAGTCCTATTGAATCTGTTTACCAATCCAGCCTTTTGTGTTAGATGAAATAATTCTGCCAACATCACCTTTTAAGTTGATATGTCTAATGTGTTTCAGCAGAGTCAGAGCAACAGCAGCATTTATTTGGAGTTATGTTTTTCCAGTATTAAGTAGATATGTTTAAGTCCAGTATTCACTCCTACTCCACACTGGGTGCTGGGTAGTGCATAGGGGTCTTAGCAGATCTATTTTGAATCAAACCAAAGCAATGACCTGAAAGATGCTGAAACACTGACACACACAAAACAACCTTGCTGTGTAAATGATTAAAGCCTGATTTATGGATGGATTACTTCACAGTTTCAAAATAATAGTTATATTTCTTGGCATGTCTCATGACTGGCATGGCATGACTGAGTTGCATGTAAAATGACGGCCAGCACAGAGTGAACTGTGTTTTTGATAAACAGATGCGATCGGTCTGTCGGGGATGTTTCTGTTGTATGGGATGAGCGCTGTGGCAGCTGGAGTTTTCTTCTACTTCATGCTACCAGAGACCAAAGGGAAGACTCTGGAGGAGATAGACAAGGAGCTGCGAGTCAACAGGTAGGTTCTACATTTGTCTTATGAAATAAACATACGATCAAGTCAGATGATGTATGCTGATGTGTTTGTTCTTGGCCTGGTCCTGCAGGTTTTACCACAGTGGGGAGTGCTGTGGCATCATCGACTGGAGAAACACTTCCCCACAGTACCAGAGAGTGCACTGTCAGGTCAGCACGTCAGAGTGATTAACATGAGCACAACGACAAGCATCATTTAACACAATGCACACAAATAATTTACTGAAAGAAGTCTAACTCATCCACCCCAGCCTGAAAAAAATCATGATAGTTAAGGATTGACAGGAATTTATGCTGTTGTACTTGATGTTGAATTATATGCGGTATCTTTGTGAAACACATGAATAAAGAATGTGTGATCATGTGTGCTTTTAAACTGACAGTTTGGCATTTAAAATTCATTTATGACATAAACATTGTAAATGACATTTTGGGTGTGTTCTGTCACATTTTTCTTCAGTAGTTCAGTTCACACAATTACCTGTGGATTTGTTTGACCCCACATCTGATCATTTTACCACTCTAGTTTGTGTCCCCTTCAGCAGTGAAATTGGTGACATGGTCATAACCCGTAGGACTGAGGGGCAAAACTACAAAACAAAACAATGACCCTTTCAGTATTAAATGGTCCCACGGGGCTTTGGGTGTTACATACACTGCTTCTTCTCAGTATGACCAGAGGGTGCTGGGATGAAAAGGGCATCCCTGAAATGGCTGTCATTTACTAGCAAGGATGGAGGAAGGTTCACCACTTTGTCAAACACGACTGTATAAGTTATTACTACATGCGCTTGGAAAAAAAAAACTGTTGCCAGTAAACACAGTGTTTCTGTAAATGATGGCATTCTGTTTTTATTTACATTTTACACAGCATCCCAGTGTTCTTGTGATCTGGGTTGTACAAGACAGCGACACATTGTAATAAGTTGATTTTGTAGTGTTGAAAATACTCAAACTTACAACTTATTAAAGCAACTGAATCCTGGACCCTCAGGACCCCTTGAGGTCTATGGCCCCAGGGCAGTTGTTTACTTGGCCCTTTTCATAATCCAGCCTTGATTTTCAGTGACTTTTTGGGGGTGGTAGTAGTTTAAAATTCTCCTAACTGGGTTTAAAGTTTAATGTTTTACGTTTACATAGTGTTGCAATCTTGAAGACAAGGTGTCCCTGTCAAAATTTTGGAAGTATAGCATCATGTATTTTCAAAGTTGGCCTGTGAATTTTAGTGTCACATTCATAATTAATAACTTCCAGCATGGACAGGAAGTGTAATTACAGCAAACAATGACTCAATTTACATTTTGCATCAGGTTTACATATTAAGAGACTATGAACTTATCCTTAAAAAATATATCATTGTTTCATAAATCCATAATTTGCACCTTATGTATGTGAGAAGAGTGGTCTATATGAACATGACAGACAAATCAGTCAGATGTACCTGATAAATAAAACACGTGTTTATTTACACAAATATTTTCAAATACTAGTCTTCTACATAAGGACATAAAAATATATACAGTGATGTAGGGACTCAAACTGCTCCACTTTCATTTCAATGTATACATGTTCTGATTTATTTGGATTTTCAGATTTTGAAAAAAAAAAAAAAAAAGATGCATATGTACAGCAGGGTCTAAAACTAACACTTCCAAACTCTGGCACTAAAACACCGGGGAAAACTCTACCCTTCAAGTGCTATTTAAAATTTCAACTTCAATACTTGCCTCGACGTGTTGGTGAAAGCCAGTGAACTGTAATACTTGTCACAAAGCTTACCCATTTCACTACACAACAGAACTGAACTTTCGTCCAACACTAAAAGCACTTTAGTCACCTGCAGATGTTTATTGTATCATGTTAGCATCTCATTCACTAGAACCCACACTGTCAATCTACAGCATCTCAATGAGTAACTCCCACAAATCAAAACTAGGTTTGGTCAGTCTCTTCTTCCAACTGAGTAAACTTTGGTTATGTCTTGAAGTAATTCAAGAAAAGCCACTTGAAGTAATTCAAGGAACTGGAAAGCAGCACATTTGAGAAACCATTTCAATGAGAACCTGAATGAATCTTACCTGGCTTCTTAAGAGATCAGAGTACAACACTAGAGTCGATCAAACCACTTGATGGTGATGAACCTTATCCAGCAGTCCAGAACATTTCAATACAAAACAAATTAACAGATGACATGACAAGCAGTCGCATATCAAAAGAAGACTGGTGATCTGGTTTGGTAAGAAAGGCAAAGACAAAACTACTCAGGCAGAGAAAGTGTTGAAGTGTCATTGTGTTCACATACACCTGGAGCACAGAACAGCACCAAACACTTCCAAAATGCTGTGATCTGGAGGGTGTTTAGACTCATCAGGGGAGGTAAATTAACTGTTCTCATCAGGTCTTGTTTTTTGACGATGCTGCAGTAGTAAACTATACAGGATGTGCTCCTTTTGGTCCTGATGGCCAACATCTTTCTTTTGCCTTCTGCTGATGTACTTATCGACCACTACCTTCACAGTCCAAATTAAAACACACAGGGGGGCTGTTGGGACCCCCGATTCAGGCGTGGATGATGACATTCGCTCTGAGACTCACCACACACAAACAGACACCCCTTTGTATTCGCTACGGCTTATGGGAAAATGAAATAATACCTGTATATTTCAGTTACACAGAACATTCATTTCAGATGTCAGGTTTACACGTTCATTCAAGAAGGAAAAGGAACGGGGAAAAACATCTTTCTTTTCTTAGACAACAGCGTCCTCCAGCCAGGTTGGTGAGGCGCAGTCACACTGAGTTAGGTTGGATGTGGTGAGGGTTGGCAGAGTGGCACCTGTCTAGTTCCTACGAGGGGTGGAGAGTGTATTTGGGTGCAGTGTCATTGCGGGGCGCCAGCAGCAGCGGGCACTGGGGTGCTCAGGGCGTTGGTGGCAGCAGACAGGACCGGTGAGCCAGTGAGAGGGCCTAGGGCAGTGGAGGCTGGCAAGGCAGAGATACCTGAAAGAGAAATCAAAAAACAGACAATTAGAAAACATAATATGATACATACTGTTCAGTCAGCTGGGGCCACAGTTCGAGATTAAAAAAAAAAAAAAAACTGTAAAAGATGCCATCTTTCTCATTGGTTTCAGTCAGCATGATACAGAATAAAACCTAGCTAAATGCACATGCTGTTGTGTATCATTTAAGGGGTAGCACAGCACCTTTTGGACCATTCAGTGTGTGGTTTGGTAACCAGTAGGGTAGGGATGAACAGGAAATTAGACAAGCAATAAGAGGTGTTTCAGTCCATTTACGATATAATTTATTTTCATTAATAACACGTAATGTGACAGAAACAGGATATCACCCAGCCCTATGGTGAACTTTTCTCTAAAAGAAAAATAGGTTTAATTTTTAGCAGCCTACTGTGGAGATATCTTAATCCATGGTGGCAGGGGTGTAACAAACACTTTGAATGCCCTAACTCTTCCTTATACAGCTTTATGCTTGACTTAGCCATATTTTCTAAACATCCTGGTGTGGTGTTGGTGTAACATGTCTGCGCCAAGAATGGTAGTGTGACCTGTAGCATAAGTGAAGGAAGTACAAAAAGTTTGTATTTTTGATACTAAAGGTTACCCATTTAACAGTCCATTGCTTTAATATCATGTCCTGTATTACATTTAACCTGCTCTTACCATATTTCTTATTCTAATAAATTAATATAAAACAAATATAACAACAAAACAATATATATATTTATAAAACATTATAAAATATAATATAAATAAATATTTTAAAAGAAACATCAAAAATGGGTTCTATGTGGTCCATTTGGTCTGTGGTATATATAGGCATATATGGTATATGTATATAATTACAGAATGTAGTACTTGAAGTAGTGTAGCATATTTGATCAAGCTGATGTACTTCAACAATTCCGTTTGGGTTGTATCCTCATGGTGGAATGCACTTAATATAAGTTGCTTTGGATGTAGTATCAGCTAAATAAATGTAATGCAATATGGGATCGACTCTTCAATACAGAGTTTGCAGGAACAGAAACATATTTGAGAAAGCGCAAGAGTCATGTTCAGAAATGTTTTATCTCCACTGTGGCGAAGTATAAAAGTTTCATGTCATATATGCATGTGTTCTCACCAGTGATCATGCTGGCTGTGCTAACAGCTGTGTTCCCACTGGGCAAGTTGGCTGATCCGGCCACACGAGACTGATCTTTCACAATGGGGACTGTAGGAACAACAAAAATAAAGTCATTGCATTAATTAGCAACTGCTGTTACCGATTAGAATTCCATTCTTACAAAAAAACACTGGCTGTTTATAAGGCTTACAGAAGTAAGGGTGTTCCATGGCCTCGCGGGCAGTCAGCCGGGCCTGGTGATCATAGCGCAGCAGTTTGTCAAGGAAATCCAGAGCCTCAGGGCTGACCAGGTGCTGGTTCTCACTGTGGACAAACCTCTCCCACCGCTTACGAGAATGCCTGATGGCAAAAAACACTGAATTCTGACATCAATTCATACTGAAGAAAGTGGACACAGAAAGACAGTTTTAATAATCACAACCACAGAGCAGCATGCCATACACCATGTATGTGTGGACCAAGGATGAACTCCAGCTTTCAAATTTTAATGTTCTTTAAATGTCTTTTTTTCCAACATTAGTGCCAAAAATAGGTACAAAATAAAGGCCAGCATAGCCAAGACACCATCATCATAATCAGGTGACTGTAATAACAGCTCTCACCTTCCCAAAATGTCGTTGAAGCGAGGCTCCAGCTCAATATTGTATTTGTCGATGTAGTCATAGAGGTCTTCAGTCCCCAGAACCTTGGCTATTCTTACCAACTACAGGAAGGAACAAACAGTTTGTCATCTCTGTACAAAAGACTGACTTTTAGACACAAACCTACAGTGATACCAGACCAGGAGTCTGTCACAGGAAATACTGGGTGGTTGCCATTTTCACAACATCTGTGGACAGAAATGCCATTCCATACTACTCGTACTACTACTTTAGGGGACAGCAAGTCAAAGCTTGCTGCTAATGTACTGCTCTTCCAAAGGAGAGAATTGCTTAACCCTGTATAGGGCACTCATTGAAATACTTTGAAATTCAAAAAAATTTTGTTTTTCACTTTTGTAAATGGTGTGGAAATTACCAAAAATAGTCACTTGCCCGATAAAGGGTTAAAGTAGCTACAGTCTGTCCAAATACATAAGGTTTAGGCTGTTAAAGGGCTGACAGCGACCAGTGGGTGAAGTATGTCCTATCAAGCAACCTGGCTTTGTATTTACCTGGTCATAGTTGTCATGGCCGTGGAAGAAGGGCTCCTTCCTGAAGATCATGCTTGCCAACATACAGCCCAAGCTCCACATATCCAGACTGTAGTCATACATCTAAAAAACACACAGGACAATCTCAAAGGGAGCACAGATAGGATGGAGTAGAGAAATCTAATTTCCCTGAGATGCAACGATGATTACAGTGTTTAAATGAGCATTGATGTACTATGAAGAATAGAAAAATGATGCAGTTCTCCTTTGGCAATCAGAAAGAAGCATGCAGCCTTGTTTGAACCTACAACTGCAGCAGGGGTACTTACTATGGTCCTGGTAATACCAAAGACTCAGTGGACAAGGTGAATTATATAACCAAGACTCCGTAAATCCAGTGTTTCCCCAACATAGAACTGTCTGTGGCATACTGCCAGAATTACCATGGCTGTCATATAATTAAATAACTGGAATAACCTCATTATGGAATCTTAAATAACTGGGGTGAACAAATACAGGACCACAATGAACATTCAATCCCTATAAAGTAGCATCCATTCAATCCATTCAGACAGCCACAATGAACTGTAAAACATTACCATCATCATTATTGGTAGTATTATATTTGTAGGTGATTATATTATCCATCAATCACATTGGCCTTTGGGAATGTGCCACTGAGGACAGAACCAAGAAGAATGCCGACATTCTGGCATGGAGGACAAAACACTGGACTTTTAATATTCTTCCTTTACATACATGTGTACAGGAAAACATCAAGTATGCCACGGTCCATAATCTTACACAACAAAGTCTTAAGTAATTAAATGGAATTGTCTCATTATGAAATCTAAAATTTGGTGAGGTCATCATTATTGTTAGAATTACATTTGTAATTGATTATATTATTCATAATTTATAAAGGGTGTTTTTTCTGGTGCATACAAAAATGTCAATGAATGCTAGGCCAATAACTTTGAGGCATACCATCTGCAAACCCAAACACTGAAATGTGCCCAGCAGTGTCTCCAACTATGTGTGGGACAGATAATCAAGACAAATGCAAAGCAAACAGCATCCCAGACAGATCTCCAGTAACAACCATCAGACACTGAAAACACGCTAAATCCACATAAAGTACCTGATAGTCCACCAGGAGTTCAGGGCCTTTAAAGTAGCGGGAGGCGACTCTGACGTTATACTCTTGTCCTGGGTGGTAAAACTCGGCCAGACCCCAGTCAATAAGGCGCAACTACAGAATCAGAAATAAAGCAGTTAGCAACTACAAACAGTCAATGTATTAGTGGTCAATACAGCAAAGTAAATGGCCATTTACTTATCTGTCACATACAGCTGAATTAATGAATCCAAGCATGCAGTGCACAATGATTAAACTTGGCTAAGGCTTGGTAAACAGTGACTGTGTTTATCACTTACCTTGCGGTGTTCATGATCAATCATCACGTTATGGGGTTTCACATCTCTATGCATGATTCCCATGCTGTGGCAGTAGTCCAGGGCCTACAGACATGAGCAAAATGATGAGGATTTTTTTTTCAAAACTAGTATTATTATTGTTATCCATTGGTCACAAGGGTTTTTCTTCCCAGTAATTCCAAACTAGCAACAGATTACAAAATACCCAAGCCAACACAAAACATGAAAAAAAAAACAACAAAGCTAAGGACAAATGAGGACTTCTTTCAAAGACGTGTTTCATAACTTAATGCTTCACTGCCCTGAGGACATTTGGACATTACAGATAAAGGCTTGAGAGGCATCTGAACAATGGAGGACTCACCTTGAGGATCTCGTACATGTAGAATCGGATGTCATAATCTGTCAGGGTCTGGTACAGTTGCTGGAGACCAAAACACAGTTCTTAGGCTTGTTAAGGCAATGTCTTGCAGTAAACAGACAGCATGCATACATGGAGCAGTGACACAGCACTAACATTGACCTGCGGGAATGTGCCGGCGATTGAGGATAGAACCAGAAGATGGTTGACATTCTGGCACCGAAGACATAGCACCGGACTTTTCATATTCCTCCATCACATACACACACGTGTACGGGAAAACGACGAGTATGCCAAGAAAGGAGGGTTCCACAGTATTACACAACACAGTTTTAGAGAGTAAAGAAAACGTTTAGTTCCTACCTTGAAGTCTGTGTTGTTAACATGTTCAAAGACCAAAGCAGGTGTCCGGGACTGAAAAAACAAAAGGCTGTGTATGTAATATTTTGCAGTCTCAAACAACAGTATGTACCTCTAGGTCCACATAAGTTCATCTATTAGACTGAAACTGCACCAACAAGCTGTAAAAAGCCACTAATTCCAACTCTGTATTCAATAAACAGGCAGCCACACCGTAAGCAACACTATGAGAAAGTCTACAAATGGCCATTCATTTCCTGCACACAGCAAGGAAACTCAGGCAGCATGGGGACAGTCATCAGCTGTCACCGGCAAATCACACAATTACAAAATCAATTATACAAAATTTTGGTTTTCCTTATTTTGATCCCATGGACGACAGGCTTACAAGCTTCACCACTGATGAGCGAGGTGGAATACAGCCATTTAGAGCTTCTGTGTTCTTGTATTCCAAATTCTTGTTAACACACACCACCAAACCAAGGCTTGAAGAGCAGCAGAACTTAATGTTGGGTTGGTGTTGGTGCTTAAGCAAGTGTTGCATTTCTTTTGTTTTGGTATTTAATGCTATGTATGAGTAGTGTGATGAAAACTCCATAGCAGCTGGCCATTCATGAGTCCCTGGCTACACCCACAAATAGTGACTTGCTACTTACAGTGTGAACTAAACCTGCAACTAACCAACAACTATCAAAGTTTTTTTTTAAATATTCAAATATATAACAGAGAAAAAAGAAAGTCCTGTGGTGTTTTCACTTCATGAATGCCTTTTGATTTATTACTGACACAATTCCAAATTATCAGCATGGGAAACGATCTATCGTCCATCAACTGGTTAATCTACTAATTGTTTTAGCTCTAGTTTAAATGCCTGGCAAAGGGTGGTTCCTAAAACAGGGTTCTCCCCATTATCTCCAAATGCAATGGGAAAGTAAGCAACTCTGGAGCTACAACAAACTCAGACTTTGCCACTCTTTGATTAGTTTAGATTACAGATGACAGATGGTATCTATAAATGATAGATAGTGAAAATGCCATTGAAGAGTCCATGGGGACATCTTGAATTTTTTTTTCTGTTCAATACCCATAAATATAGATAGATAAGATAGATTCCATTGTGTTTAACAAAATGTAGCAGCAAACCAATTTTTGAGAAGCTACTACAACAAATGTTTGGCAGTTTTTCTTGACAAACAACCAACAAATTACCTACTCAAACAACAGATTTATATGACATTTAAAGCAATAAAATAACCATCAAACACTCCTCAAATCCTCTCCTGTGGAAACAAGTGCTATGGAGCTTTCTCTGTCCTGTTCATTTATTTCACTAATCCATACAAACATCAGTCAACAGTAAATGCAAAGAAAATTTATTTGACCAATTTGAACTATTGCAAGTCATGAAGTACTTTATTGTCATAAAGAACAACAAAGTAAAAATTTCACAAAGAGTGTAAATAAATTTCGGCATAAAACAAGAGGTCTGTCAAAGTAGAAATATCAATTTAAAACAATATTGACTGTAAGTTATTATGGGGGCAGTCCTGTATCATTATTACATAACAACAGTTGTTCCATTCTTTGGAGAGAGCCTTGACACAAGACCAGAATTAAAGGCTTTAAAACTGCTCAGATACATCTATCTAACTTGAAGCCATAGCTGACTACGTACTTACAGACACATACTTCCCAAGCCCAAGTGAAATCGATAAGCTCGCACAGCTGGTGGGCTCACCACGCTATTGGTACAGCAATGATATTCAGAACAACAGCACACAGTTTATGTTTTTATAAAATGTAAATCATGTCATCAGGAAAACAGAAACAAGGCCCTTGCTGTACCCATGACCAAAAGTTCTTGCAAATCAATATATACTGTACTTACCACAGGGTCTTTAACAATATCAATGAGGGAGATGATGTTAGGACCTCCACGCAAGTTCTCCAAAATCTTGATCTCACGCTTGATCTTCTTTTTCTTCACAGGCTAAAGGGAAGAGGATGAGGCAGAGTTGGTCAGATGGGTTCAAAACATTAAATCATTCAATCAGAGCTACTGACATGATCCAGGCCTCTGTATAGATTTACCTTGAGAATCTTCACCACCACCTTCTCATTATTGGTGATGTTGATTGCCTCAAAGACTTCACTGTACTTGCCACGCCCTAGCTTCCGTACCAACTGAAAGTCATCCTGGTTTCTGTGAAGGAAAAAAAAAAAAAATCACAACCAAACATCAGCTGCTTTGAAGAGTTGTCAAGCAGCATGCTGCAGATACCATGTCAGGGTCAACAAGATATTTACCCCCATTCAACCACATGAGACTCATAGTCCCAGTACTCCCTGGGCCGATGAGTGTTGACCTCGGTGTACACTCGGGCCCGGCTCGGCACGGGTCCTGACATGTCCGACAGCTTGGCAGAGATGGTAAGGAGATCTTACTGCAGCGAACGATGGTTGGAGTGCAAGGAGGGTGGGTGGGAGGGAGGGAGGAAGAGGAGGGAAGGTAGGGGATGAGGGGGGCTGATCCCAACAGGGCAATGGGGTTTGGGGGGG